>BLKR01003925.1:5497-126174 GCA_011170035.1 Teleogryllus occipitalis
GACGGCGATGGTGACGGCGATGGTGACGGCGATGGTGACGGCGATGGTGACGGCGATGGTGACGGCGATGGTGACGGCGATGGTGACGGCGACGGTGACGGCGACGGTGACGGCGACGGTGACGGCGACGGTGACGGCGACGGTGACGGCGACGGTGACGGCGACGGTGACGGCGACGGTGACGGCGACGGCGGCGGCGGCTGCGGATGAGGCTGCGGAAGAGGCGGTACCAGCAATGGCAGTGGAGTCCGCCTTCTGCTTGTTATTTAGTTGCTAACTAGTTTGCAAATTCGACGCCTCGCCCTCCGTGGCCAGCCGCCCGCCACTATCCGCGGTCTCGCCACGGCCCCCAGGGGCCGCGACTCCCTGAAAAGCGCACTTGCTCTTGCTGCGATTTCCCCAGGGCCGCCCAACTTCCATGGTCCCCAAGTTCACTGCGGAGCTCCTTGAGAAATCGAATGGATATCTTACAATAGGTACGTTGGTGAAAACAAAATTCAATTTTGGAAAGCCACGCCAATTACAGCAACAAATTTCAATTTTTTAAAATTAATAGTTATACGAAATGAATTTTATTGTCATTAGTCGAAGCTATGATGGTGCAGATAGTGTTTTGCCGATCGTACCTTGAGTTTTTTACTTAAATAATCAGAAATGTATTATTTAGTCAAATTCCCTCGGTAATCTAAACTTAACTACTGATGAAAACAATTCAAAATGGTAGGACAAAAGTCATAGATTATATGATAAACGAAAGGGGACAGATGAGCATGAGGTAAAGGAAAGAGAAAAGAAATAAAACTCACAATAATGCTGATGACACTGAAGGGGGAATGGGAAATAGAAGGGAAAAGGCAATGGAAGTCATAAGGATGCTGAAAGACTGTAAGAAGTGGAAGAGGATCGAAGAAACCTGCCTGTCAGTTTGAGATAGTATACAGAGGGAGAAACATTTAAACGAAATTTTCCTTTGTATTTTCTCAAGTATTTCACAGCAAAAATACGTTGTATGTGATCCGACCATTACAAGTGTTAGTAGACTTCAAAATGGTTGAGATCGTGATTTTAACCCTGCCTTTTAAACAAATGAGGCGAATTATTCCTTTTAATTAATGCATGCAAAATTACTGTCATTTTTGTTCAGTATGTTTAATGTTTCGTTATTACTGTTACCAATGCTAACTGACCAATGATTAAATAAATTATTATAATTATTTGAATATTCGCGGAGTGATTAATTTTATTGATGTAAATACTCATTGACATTTTAATGAATTAAAAAATTAGCGGCATAATGAATTAGTATGAATACATCAAAACTACCAACATTCTCACTTTTAAAACACCCTCCTATAAAACCATTTTACAGAATGTCACTGATGAAAAATATAAAATTATTTGCATTAATCAACATTATGGAAGGAATAAAAGGAGTTAAGGAATGAAGAAAAGGATTCACTACCTGCCACATGGATATAATATCCTTGTTATATTTATCACCGTTTTGACCGAACGTAGATTTCTAAATCCGCTTGAGAAAAACCATAACTGAAAGTGCCTCTACTGCAAGGAGAGTATAGATGTATTCGGCGTCACTGATTCTCAAATAGTTTTCACCCAGGGAAGTTCTATGGCGGCCTTGAGAAGATTCATATACAGGGCCACCCTCATAACTTCCAAACGGTTCACGATATCGAAATGGGGTTTCCGCTCAATCATGCGTAATCAGGTGGCAAGTAACATGCTGCAGAGATATTGTTTGAAAACTTTTAGCTTTCAACATATTTAATCATCTTTGATTTTTTAAAATTATGACTTGTGTTTTTCTTATTATCATTAGATAGGTCGTAAAAAGAGGAATGTAAAGATGTAACTTATGTTAACGTTTTGATAGTATCTTGAGTATAAAATTATGCTTTCCGACATGTGATTTTAAATTAAACGTGCAATATTTCCTGTAGCAGCCCTCGCAACTGTTGCTCTCAGAGAAGGCCTTCGCGGCCTCTCCACTCTCCCCACAACAGTGCCTCTAAACTTTAAGAAAATCTTAAATAGTTATTCATATTGACTTAACACATTGCACATGTTGTATATTTGACAAAATTGTAAATTTCTACGGAAATTGAAAAATTGAAAATTACATTTTAAGTTGAAGTCGTAGGCTTCCGCGGCCGGAGTCATGTGAATGATCTTGGCTGTCCGGGTGACGCCGCGTCGAAGGCTGTGTTGCCGACGTTTCGACCATCTTCTCGTGGTCTTCCTCAGGTCTGGCAGACCACCTCTGAGGAAGACCACGAAAAGATGGTCGAAACTTCGGCAACCAGCCTTCGATGCGGCGTCACCCGGACAGCCAAGATCATTTACATTTTAAGTTATTTAAATAAAACAAGACCTTTGGAGATTATATATCAACTATTATCATTGATTATATAATTTTTTAAGTATACAACTTAATTTTTTTAATTGTAAGATTTAGCATTCTGGAAACAAGTAATGATTTTTCAAGGTGACTAGGATTTTTTCGATTGAAACGTCCGATCCCTGAAATAATTGGAAACACTGCTCGGGGTCAAAACTAAATTATATACAGACCTGAAAATGAATTAAGTTACCTTCCATTAATGACATCACACAAATGAAAATCATCAACATGAAATTTTTGTAAATAGCAAGCGATTTTCTGTCTGTATTAAATTAGTTCTGGGTCGAACGACAAACCATAACATTTTGTAAATTAGAAAGACGTTGATATTTGAAGACATTAGAGAAAGAACGTCTTGAAATAACAGGACGTCAAACTGTTCGAAAAGGCGAGTGCTCGTTATGGCCTTCTACTACTGACCTACTTCTCTACAGAAACTTTACCCTGTCATCGAATACAAAATGCCGTTGTCATATCTATTCTCTAGAAAGCAGCACGAAAGGTCAGCTGGCTTCTCAACCAACTTTCCGAGCTTCCGCAGAGGCTGCTGACCGTGTTGTAGCTGTCCCGGTTCATTTGTCAGGAGAAACGTGCAATAAATTCAACGTCAATTGAAGAAGTTTTTAGTGCATCTTTAAAATGCATCTTCAAAAATAAATATTATTTGTATAATGTTTCATCTAAATTAACTACAATATTTGTGAAATTTAGGTTTCAAAACTGATATTTCGAAATATTAATGTATGTAATAATTCAATGATTTTTCGTCGGTGAAATACAATTGATATAAATTATCTGGATTTTTTAATTTATCTTAATTGACGATAATTGTTAAAACATAGAATTCCAATAAAGTTTTTTACATTCTTCTCTATAATTTTCAAGTCTTTCAACTCCCTTATCAGACGGGCAAATGCTGCTCAGGGCACCAAACAGAATGTTTGACAATAGCTAGATAGCTTGGTCGAATTCATCCGCTGTCTGGAGGAGAATTCTAGCGGCCGACGAATAAAACAAAATGTGAGAAACGTAAAATTTAACCCACATAGTAGCAATTTATTTTCCTAATAACACGAACCCTATTATATCATTAACACATATTTCGTAATAGTGCACTGTTAAAACGACTTAGCGTAAAAAACAAGCACAAAATACCACTCATGACCGGCGAGCGGTGAGGATTTTGCAGTCCGCGTTCCGTTAAATCATAATAATAAAATAATCATAACAATTGAGTTGAAGCTAAAGATGTCGGATGGATACTCGTATTCCAAAAAATTGTATTTCTTTTTTATATGAGTTTTGCTTATAAGATCGTATTACGACACACGGCAAATAAAATCGGTTGGTTATAAAATTGGGCTATTGCTTCTTTTACAAATTTTAACCGCGTCTGTTATTTGCTGTTTATCGACTTAATAACGTTAACGTCTGTTCCTGTAAAACAACCCTCTCACTGACGGAGAGCTTCGTTTGTATTACGAAGGTTGCCTGTACGTCTGGGCTGACCCGCGCCTTCTGCAGCGGCACCGCGACGGTCGATTGGCCTCCAAATAGAACCCAAAGTGCTCCCATCCTTGGTCAGACCTCGCGCGTGCACAGAAGTATTTAGAGCCAAGGCAACTGGCCGTCGTGCCGGTCCGTAGTGAATGCACCGTCCTAAGAAGAACAATCTCTGGTAAGGCCGAACTAAAGCAAGAGGTTATTCTTCAAATGACTTACTCCGAACCTGATGTTGGCGAATGATTGATTCAATTTTTTCTTCGGACATCTGAAGGAGAGCTGAGTCACGGTATTGATGAGTCGTGTGTGATATTCTGTTCTTTTATAGTCGTAAGAGGAGACCGTCGTCTGCCAGAGAACGTTAGAATCACACCCAGCCGTTTAAGGGCACGTCTCGGGGGAACAAAATGGTAAGCGCCCTCTCCGATAAATTTGTGTTGCTTCTTTTTTCCATACCACGCAATTTAACTTCGGTAACATGAAACAACTTTAATTGTTTTCGAATTGAGTTTTTACAGTAAGCTTTATAATACAATATCGCAGAGTGATCAAATATGGGTCCTGCAAAAGTGATATTAGTACGGCGAGATGGCCATTGACTATATCGAAGGAAGTTATGTTTGTTGCGAAGAATAAGAGTCTAAGAAGGGAGATCACAGTGAAACGACGTTGCATTGGGGCAGATGGAAGTCTGCGGAAGAAGGGAGAGTTTGGATTTGTGAATATCGTACACAGCAGGGTGCTTTGATTATTATTCTGAGGAATTCATTTTATAATGACGAGGTGGAGATTAAGATGGTGCTGGTGGTGTGGACCCAACTGGAAAAGCGAATGTAAGAGTTGGGTGGATGATAGTTTTGTACAGAATGACGTGAATTTTTAGTTTCGAGTGACGACTTTTTTTTGCAACGTGATTGATATGAGTCAGTTAAGAAAAAACTAGATATTTTATGGGTTTGGAGAGTGACTGCTAGGAATTTGCGGTTTTCGAGAGGTTATTCAATTGTTTCATATTTTTTGGGGCAGCGCCATATCGCAAAGAGTATATTTTGTCTCAGAGCTCAACATACAGCAGACAAACGCAAAATTCATTTTTCCCTTTGTCTCAAAATCTCCATTTTGACGATTACCTTTTTAATTATGATTTAGCCACGAATCGCGTTGTCCACTAAGCTTCAGTCACAAGATGACAATATTCATGTCCTGCGAGGAAACCAGAAGGCTGCCACAGCTGCCAGCACTTTTTGGCAGTTAAATTTACATACAACGTTTATTAACATAACTCTCTTTCAGAGAATTCGATCTGACAGCAAGCGCCTCCTTTCACATGGAAGTAAATTAGTCGTCATTTAGTACTTTTTTCCACAAACTAAATTAATTTTCCTGCAAAAAATCTCCTTTGTTCTCGACCCTGTCAAACGCAAACAAGCACATTTTTTAAGACTAAACCACTCCCAAAGGGCGAGCATTGAAAAAGCCATCCCGGGCGCGACGAGTCTCAGCGACCGGCGCGCTCCTAGCGCTGCGCCGCGCAATACGCGTCTATACAATTAGAGACTATACTGATCGTCAAAAAGAAAAATAATGTTTACTTTACAAAACAAAGATATAGTATAATGAATTAGTTTGCATGTGCCTTGTGTAATTTAAAAAGAAGACTCAATATATCTGTAACAAGTAATGTACTTCAGCTTCCGGGTCAATGACCCCCATCTCGATCCGGGTTTTGTCAAGTTTCCCTGATTCATTGAGCAAATGCTGAGATGGCCCCTTGATTTGCTTCTGGACGTAAATGTAGCTTCACTATGCGCACGTTTTGTTGAGCTTTCCTTTTGCTTGTAGTGGTAGTAGAGCTTAGGGTGAGTTTCTATTTAGTTAACAATAGAGAAAAATCAAATCCGTTCGTTTACCGTTACAAATATGTTTTCTATAATTTGGAGACGACAATATCTAAATTTTGAAATTATCTCTCGCTTTTTTAAATTTATTATTAGGGGTTCTGAAACTCAAGAAAGCGTGCGCAGATGATTTTCTCCCCCCATACGTCACACACAGTTTTTGACAGTTTTTGACTAAATAAATAAATAAATAAATAAATACGCCGGCCTGAGCGCCCCGCCCCCGTTCAGATCGTAGCGGCCTCGCGCGCGCTGCCCACGACCTCTTGCAACTCCCATACAACGTATTGATAATACGTTGTATCCCTTGTATACGTTGTATACGATTAGTATCCCTGATGAATGACGAGATCCGGCCCCGACCTACCGTCGGGTAGCGGGGTTTTTACACCACCAGGTGTCTCCCAACCGCGGGGTGCCGCCCCAGCCGGGACAAGCTCTAAGCTCCCGACCGGTCTCCCGGCATGTGTGGTAGCGTGGTGCATGTAACTGTAATTGTGTGAGTAAAGGGTGAGGATATGACAAGGAAGAGGTAGGAAAGATCGCAAGCGGTTAGTGGCCCGTTTGGTAGGGTACTGCTCCGTCATTCGCCTGGTGTTGATCGGAGAAACCAGGGAAAACTATCGATCAGAGTAGCCGGCCGCTAGAATTCTCCTCCAGACAGCGTCTGAATTGGACCTGGCTGACAAGCTAGTGTCGAAAACCCTAGGAACTCCCGGTCAGAGGCACTGCAGTGACATCAGTTGATGCCCAGGGCCATCTCTCCCGGTAGGAGTTGCACGGCCCTGGCGCTGCCCTGGTCCGCGCTGCGCAGCGCTGCCCCGCCCGGCAGAGCGCATGCGCCGCGGCGCGCCCGCTCCCTTCAATGCAGGGCGTGGGCGAGCGCGGGCAGGCGCCCACGGGCGACGGCAGTGGGCGGGAACTGTGTTGTAGATGGAGAAAACGGACCGTACACTCTCTGTTGTTCGGTTACACTTTCGAGAAACTTAGTCCTCTGACCGCATAGGAAAATTCAGAAGAATTTTAATGCCCGTCGTCCTTATTCGATTTTAAACCATTTGTACAAACGGCGGCCCACGGACTGCGAGAGTGAGTGAATAAATGAGCAAGTGTCTATTCAGTGTTCCGTTTAACTATGGTAATTAGTCACGTGAGTGCAGTGCATGTTGTAGGTGATAGCAGTGTTCCTACCCGACTGGTAAGTGAGAACCAGCATGGTTTTAGGGTTTGCTCTCTTCAATTACCTCCAGTAGTAGGACAACACCCCAGGCGGAGCAAGCTAAACAGCTTCGAGCTAGATATGTAACTAGATATTATCACTGAGCCATTTCAGCTGGCCTAGGGGCCACAGTCTGACGGACAAAGGTCTTTTTTGCGGCCCATTGGCATCACACGCAAAATAATATTTACGCGGACCTCTGAAATTAAGATAATATTTTGGCTTCTAAGTATTGCGAACTAAGATATCTGTCTGTACTGGCGCAACAGCTCTTGATAAGACAATGGTCTGCCAGCGGCGACCCAGCTTTGCGGCCATGGGTTAAGCGGTTCGTGTGGTTAGCACACAGACATCCTTACCGTATTCTGGATTTTCTTTACCTGAGAAGTGAGCTTTCTCATCATCACACAGCAACGGATACTGGGACAGTGCAAGGAAAGCACACTTTGAGGTCTCCAGTGGGAGTATCCTCTCTTTCCTGTTTGTGACTGGTAGTGCTATGCATGCTAAGTTGCAGCTCTATTCATTCTTATAAAGCGCTCGCCTCGCTGTACGAGAAACTGTAAAATAAAAATAATAAAAAAAGGAAAACGCGCACTATAATCGTCCCTGACCGGATATCGAACACGGGAACGCGTCATGGAAAGTAAGAACGCTGACCCGTGGTGGGGGGTACTAGAATGTACTTCGTAATTATTAAGAGGAAGAACGGTTCACATTGTAGTTCAGGTATGTAAAATAAATAATACATGGAATCCAGGTATTCTGACCCATTTTATATTTTGCTTAGATTTGGTTTCTCACACGTTTGGGATATAGAACAGCTTTTCACGTCGGGGTAAACAGAAGCATCATATGAGTTATCCTTGGGGTCAAAGTTCGTAAACGCTCAACTATTTGGCGTCATATATACACATGCGGGTTTTTTAGTATGAGTTGTTTTTCGCAGTGGTTGTTGAGGAAAAGTTTCCCTTTTTGTCTTAAAACTATTACAGCTCACATTGCAGAAAGAAATGTCCCAAATTCACTGGTATTATATCACCTTGCACACTTAAGAAGTCACACACCCTCGCGTTACGTGACAGTTATGCCGAATTTCCCACTCCAGGTAAACCCGGATATAAATTAGCACAACCCCACAGGCAAACGTATCATAAACCAAATACATTGGATTATAATTTTCTGCAGGAAATGGCTTCATGCTTGATCCTACCTTGTGAACGTGTTTGTTAAGTACGAGACGCCATAAAAGTAAATAAAAACAACTTACCATCTGCATGTGTCTTCAGAGAATAGTTAAACTTACAACACGCATACTCGTAGGTGGTACTATGCCGAACACGGGTACTAATTACAATGAATAAAACCAACTTATTCAACTTGCCACATTCTGAGCAGGTGCAGGACAACGCAAGCATGTGCGTGAAAATGGAGCTGTAATATGCCAGATTGGCGCATGTCAGTCTTCTTTGACCTCCGTCTACTTACTGTAGGACGTTTAAAATTATTATTGACTGTTTTGTCGAATTAACGGTGTTTCATGTCCCATTATGCAAAGAGCAGGCAGCTGCAGCAGCATCTGATCTGCACGGAACGATACATTGTGAGTTTGAATCCTGCATATGGCAGGATGTTTACACCTTGAGATGGTAGTGTGGATGGCGACAGCAAACAAATGATAATCACCAGGCAAGCATTTTATATCTTCATCAATTTATTCATTAATCGGGAGCGGTGTAAAAACATGTACAGAAGCCGAAACACCACTCACTCAAGTTCCAAGCACGGTTTTTCTGGGACTATATTTTCTTTGTGCACAATTGATTGCGCTAACTGAAACATACGCACCAAACAGAGTATCTGATTTTTATTTTAAAGGTTCGTTTGGTGATAAAAGGCACACCTGCATTATCAATTTCACCCACGCGAGTTATCCAAGGTCGAAAAAACTTCACAGATGTTATGACACAAGTGTTCAAACTATACACAATTCCCTCTGTATTCAGATCTTACAGTCTCTAATCCAGAGAACTACACTAATATTGATGAATATGACAGGTCGTCGTTGTGCTAAACTCTGCAGAAGAACATGGAAGCACGGTGCACAAGTCAAATGTTTAAGTTGTAACAGCTTCTGAAGTCACAATTTGTTCAGTCGATTCATAACCAGCAGTTCAAATGATAAACAAACAAAAAACAACATATAGTACTTTCTTCTAAGGAACGTAACATACTTCAAATTGAAAATAGTTTTACAATCAATCTTAAAACATTAAATTTAGGATATGAATTGGTATTTTCATGTTTGGCTATTCTCTCTTTTGATAATCTATCTATTCACTGCATCACATAATACTAAGCTCTATTGTATTATATTTCTTTACATTTATCACCTAAGGAACTTCCTCGACGGCTATTTTTCCAGAGTATGACTTCGGTGGAACTGATACCCCAATGAATATGGAGAATATGCAGAATAGCTTTCAAGAATACATGCTTTTCACTTACAAGCAAACTAGAAGCAACAATTAAAAAGTAATGGAAACGAAGATGAACTTCTCTTTTTAGTTCGATGCTAATGAGTAATGTGAAACACATTCTTACATCCAAACAAAAACATCATTCATGTAAACTTACGTAATTTTGGCAGGTCGGGAAACAAATGAACTCATGGAGGGCGATGACATTGCCAGAGACATTAAGCCATTGAAGTAACTGTAAATGAATGCAGACACCAAATGAGTGCGTGCATTTAACTTGCAGTTACGTTGCCAGCAATGGCCAAGCAGTCCCATCTTATAGTAATCTCTCTATATCACAACCCTCTTAAATATAACCTTGTTTATCAGAATTCTATTAAAGAGTGCCGTAGGAAATAAAAAAACACTTCATTCGAAAATGGAGATGAACGATTACGTATGCTCTTTGAAGTGCTGTAAAAGCTGTCGAGAATCTCCGCCGCAGGCTGAATTCCTCTCCGCATCCGCGTTTCCCCGGAATACAATCGCATCCCGCCCACCGTGCGGGGGCGTGTGGGCGTGGCGAGGGGAGAGCGGGCGCGCGCGCGCTCGCTGCGGGGGCGGCAGCCACCCGAAGGCGAATTGAAACAACATCCGCGCACAGAAGGGCCGCCGCCCGCGGCCATAATCGATCGCGATAACTCAAACACGTGCTGCCGCCGCCGCGCCGCGGAGGTCGACGGCCGTCCGATTGCGGTGTGGGGGAAGCCTGCGTCCACACTGGTCCAGAATGCGGGAAAAGCGCGCATCAGGATCGCAATGCGAATGAACTTTTCGCTAACTCGAACTCCCGTCTAACTAGAATGCCCGTCTAACTCGTAGAATGCCCGTCTAACTCGTAGAATGCCCGTCTAACTCGTAGAATGCCCTTCTCACTAGAATACCCGTCTAACTTTAATGCCCTGCTAACTAGCATGCCCCTCTAACTAGAATTCCCGTCTAACTAGAATTCCCTGCTAACTCGAGTTCTGTGGTAAATCGAATTCCCTGCTAACTCGGACTTTTTGCTAACTCGAACCTCTCACGCACTCAAACCTTTCGCGTACTGGAACCTCTCGCGTACCAAACCTCTCGCTAACTCGGTTTCCTTGGAAACTCGAATTCCCTGGTAACTCGAATTACTTGGAAACTAGAAAAACTTGGTAACACACAAATTACTTGGTATCTCGAATTTCTTGGTCACTCGAATTCGTTTCGTTTTTCTTCTTTCACAATAAACATTGCACCTTAACTGTAGAGTAACAATAATTGATATTTCAAAAATAGAATGGCATTCATGCTTTTGTAGTGATCAGGAGCGAATTCTTGTTAGGTTGTAGGTATTCCTTTCATTGATTCTCGAATTCGGTCACATTTGAAATGAATTCAGTGGCAATTAGTTAAAATTACATTTTTGTTCTTGGAAGGAGATTCGTTTAAAGCTTCGCCGCGTCCGAGATTTGCACTCTTTCTGCAAACAGTGCTCGCGGTCGAATTTCCATTCACTTTTTGTGCATGGTGCGCATCTCACAAGCTCCGTCAGCGTCATGACACGCTGTGGTAGTACATGACCAACGCAGTCAGTCAAGGAGAAGAGCGAAAATGTAGTATAGTGTTGTTATTGGCATTGCTACTACTGCTTCATCGCTAATGTACTTTTAAAACAGGTTTAATGCACAATTAATTAATTACATAATAAAGTCTAAAATCAGACGTCGAGCTGAGTCAGTATCTATCTGCGAGCTAGAATAGAAATCAATAGAGAAGTCTAATGGTAGATAGATCCTGAGGTTCGAGTCTCTTTAGGGAATTTTTCGCGCATATAATAGCCAAAATTGAAGAGAAGTAGGTTTCTCTTAATGATCGAAAAACACATAAACCTGTCTTCCCCGGGAACTTTTCAGATATTTGATTCATTGCTGCATTTAAATCTTCTAATTTCAGTTGTGTTAAACTCCATTTATTGAAACATTGTATATTTTGAGCAAACAATGAACGAATTAATATTTATGTTATTCAAGGTGTTAACTTTCGATCTATAAATATGAATGAAGATAAATTCTTTGCAATTTAGATGCGTTAGGTAGAAGCGAAAAGATCAATACCCATTTGTAAATACATTATCGTTTAGTTATAATGAAGGTCTTAGCAATTTTCGCGCCGAATCCTGTAATAAAGATATATTTTCGTATTCCCGACATATCGAAGAATTACCACATCCAATAATTCATCCTTTGCTGTCTACAACTTTGAGTTTATCACGCTACGGCATTGATGAGCACGGGCGGAGTGATAACGGTTTTATGATACACAAAGAGGATATTTTTAATATTTAACAGCCTGGACCACTGTGTGGAGGCGGCGACGCAAGTTGCGGGCCCCAGCAAGTGACGTGGGGCACCGAGGCAGGGAGCGAGTGGGGAATGGATCGGAAGGAAGTGCAAAATGGAAAGAGGGGACTGGAACGCGATGGAGTGAAAATGAATAGTGTAGAATTATGATCGAAATCTGTAATAAAAAGCAATTGACTGGACGGATACTCGCAGTTGGTTATGAAGGCAGTGTGATGGAGGCAGGAGAATAGTAAGCGAGCGAGAGGTTGGGAGTGTGTTTAGTGGAGTCCAAAGGCAGGATCCGTTGTAACAGCCAAAATCTAGAAGGCCCTCAGACGTGTCCATACCACATGAAAATGTGTATGTGTCCATACAGCATGTGAATCAAGAAACAAGAGTAAAAGAAAAACCACATCGTATGAAAAATTAGTAATATTATTTCACTGATGTTCAATGGTAAGAACTAGAGGTGATACAGTATGGCACACGCGTTCTCGTAGTAAAGTTTTCTAATTTCCTTGGTGTGGACTGGTACTGTACAGTCTTGCCCCTGCTTCTTGCCTGCTTCCATCTATTGCGGCCCAAAGAAATGTTTTTGAAATTTTCGCAACTTTTCAGTTTCCAAATAGTAGAACGTAAATTATATTTTTATTATATTAATGAAAGTTATAACGTCGTCCTAAATAGCAATTTTCATTGAAAAATTTGAAGCTGTTTTTAAGACAATGGCGATTAAGCATTACTGTAAATGCGAAATTTGAAGCTTTTTTTCACAGGAGTCTATTGAGTTTTCGAAAAACATAATTTGAAGTCATTTGAAGAACATCCACTAACAAATGCAATAATGTATGCAAATTGATGGAAATGTGCATATTAATGCCGTGAGAGATATTTCAAAACAATTAAATTTGTGTAATTTTTGGAAAAAAAGAATACACCAAAATGAACTATACGTCATATTAAACAGTGCAATTAGCACTATCCACTTTGAACAATTTGAAGAAAAATTTGGAGCCATTTTTGAGAAAATGGCGTTTCGCAAATATTGCACGATTGCGTGAAAACTACTAAAATTTTCAAAAAATCTACATGACTTTTATGTAAGAGATATTTATGGACAACAAATTTCATTGGTAGGAAAAATCTCTATCATCAATTTTATAATTGTGGGAAGACGCCGGAAAAATTCAAACTTTTGCAATTTTCGAAACTTGGAGTTAACCGTGAAAATCGGACCTATGCCACTTTTAAAAGTGTATTTTACTCTACTTTTATAAGAAATTTAGTGAAAAAATTTGGAGCCGTTTTTGAGAAAATTTCAAAGCTTTAACAAGAGCCAGTTGGGCAGGGGTTTCTTCAATTAGGAAAATATCGTACGTGTGGTTTAGATGCTAGGTTTGTTCACATACGACTGACGGACGGACAAACATACATACATACATACATACATACATACAGACGGACGGACGGACGTTTTGAAAAAAAAAAAACACTTTTTCGGTATCAGGAGGCCCCAAAACATGTATTTCCGTTGAAATCTCGAAATCGATTTTCCGCAGCTTGACATAAGTTTCTCTATACTACGTATACTACTCCCGTATGTATACGAGAAAGTGAAAAATTGACAGAAATTCTAACCAACCCTAGTTATCTATCGGAAAAATATCGAATTTTCTCTTCTGTGTAATTTAAGCTATGTGTAATTTGCTTTTTTTAAATATTCAAATAAGTTTACTCAGTGAATATACATATTGAACTATTGAGAGAAAACAAACAGTACAAGCATGAAAACAATTTGAAGAGTTTCGGTTTTCTACATTTTCGAACTACAATTGTCTTACATGCTTCCAACTGGTATACAAGAGCAGGAACTTCTTAAAATAACTGGACATTTTAAAAGAGCATTCAAACATTATCTGCACATAAAACGAATATTGTACGACAACAGTTAGGCAAAAGTGCAAACGTTTATGTAGATAACAGTTCAAATCAGTTTAGATCAGATCAGATAAAGAAATCATAACTTCCTATAATTTTAATCATAGTTACTTAATAAGTTTAAAATTATTGTAATATTAGTTGAAAAAAGATTGAGAATTAAGATTACATAAACGAATACGATGATTACAGTACTTACTGCGAACTAAAGAATACACAGAATACATAGTTGTTAGAAGTTCAGAGACAATTAAAGATAATACGGCTTTTCGTCGTTGGGCACAACAGTGTTTACAATGCTGAGAGTCGAAGAACCTGATACTGTTTTCTTGATTTGTAATCACATCGGAAATTGAAGTGTTTTCTTTCTCCTCGTGCATTGACAGTCCGATAAATCGCTCTTTCTCTAGAGTAATATCGTCGCTAATTTTTGGCAATTAAGATATACTTCTATAAAAGAAACGCGGTAAAAGTCAATTAGATAATGAAGTCAGAATATGTTTAACTAGCGGTGAAGGAGAATGTAATAATGTAATCAACGTTGAACTAAGAATGAGGAATAAGATAACACAAGACATGGGAAAGTGAATAACTGAGGAGGAAACCAACCAAATGTCTACAAATTTGAAGTTTGAAGAATTTAAACACAAGATGAAGACAAACGAAGAGAGATTATATGCAATTAGCTGCATTTGAGTAAAAGCGAAAAGGTCAATACTCCTTAATAAATACATTATTTAGTTATTATAAAGCTTCTATCAATTTTCACATAGACTCCTAGCATAGAAGACACAGTTTTTGTATTCCCGACAGTAAAATCTACGTTTGTTTGAAGCAATCTACAATTTAGTGATAAGAATTAAATTTCCAAAGAAGAGTATATTTTCATAGAAGTGATATGCTTCATTAATTTCCCGTATGAGATAACTGCTACATTTAAAATTCAGATGTCTTGAACTAAAGTTGAGAAGTCTTCAAGAAGTGAAAGTAAGAGTAACGTCGGTGTCAACTAATAAAAAAGTTATCAAAGAATTCTTTTAACAACTTTCTTCGTTGAACCGCGCCTCAAGTTCCTCTTGAATTTCTTCCTGGCACGAGAAAATATAAGCCCAAACAAAAAAAAGTTTTGTGGCTGAACCCATTAGTGACTCTCGAATGAAGAATCACGACAGAACACGAAGAAAATTCTTATTTCTAACCATTCTTCAGTAAAAAAAAATAATTACTTTTTATAAACTACGAATACTTCAATTATTCATATCCAAAGGAAAATAAACAAATTCTTGTTAGAAAAATAAAATTTTCACATTCTATTTTATCTTATGTAAATGTCCGTGTGGGATATGTTCAGATTAGAAAATTATGAATAAGTTTTTCTACCGAGATTTCTTTGAAGTTTGTGACAAATATGCCTCATGCATTCACCAAAGTGTATTAATTCTCGCCTCGTGCGTTATTTCTCTTTCCAAAAAACACGTGCTGGCTTTATGTAAGGCCGATGCTTGATAAACGACATTCCCTTACTCCAACCACCAACCCGCGTATATCGATAGGGCGTAGTTAACACGACACGACCTCCCCAGTCACGCCCTCATCTCCGATCACCGAGCGTCACCGCGCATCACTCCACGAACGACCGCGTCCGTTAACTGTCGGGCGCAAATTCAGGCGCACCAAAGATCATAGCCGCCGCACGCCGCCGCTCATCACACTTCTGCAAGCAATACACATCGGTATGGATGGCATCGCCCGGCCGCCCCCGCGCGCCCGGGGCGAAGGGGGGCGGGGCGGGCGCTCCCCGCTGATTGAGCGCCTGTCGCGCGCACCGCCGGCGCCGCCCCTCGCTCACCTGCGCCCCGCCCCCGCGCCGCGTGTACACGTCCGCGTCCGTCCGTCTGCCAATCCGCCGCCGACCCCGCCCAGCCGACGCGCGCATCCGTCCTCGTCTGTCGCTGCGGCGGACGGCTGGCACGGGGAGCCGCAAGGGGCAAGGAGAGGGGGAGAGAGAGACGAGAAAGGAAAAGAATGGATGGGAATAGTGGAGGCATATACTAAAGAGGTATAAATCGTTACTCTATGGTCGAGGCGAAAAGCGAGGAGGAGGTGGACACGGGCCCGGAAGCCGGTGGGACGGAATTTGAGAGGCGGTGTCTGTGGGTGGAGATGTGTGGGTCGAGATGTGAGTCGAGAAGAGTGGGTCGAGATGTGTGGTTCGCGATGTATGGGCCGACTGTGTGGATCGGCGGCATGAGGCGTGGCGTATGGTGCGTAGCATATGGCGTGTGGCGTACGGCGCCTGGCGTACGGCGCCTGGCGTACGGCGCGTGGCCCGTGGCGCGTGGCGTATGGCGCGTGGCGTATGGCGCGTGGTGTGTGGCGCGTGGCGTGTGGCGCGTGGCCCGTGGCGCGTGGCGTGTGGCGCGTGGCGTGTGGCGCATGGCGTGTGGCGCGTGGTGTGTGGCGCGTGGCGTGTGGCGCGTGGCGTGTGGCGTGTGGCGCGTGGCGTGTGGCGCATGGCGTGTGGCGCGTGGTGTGTGGCGCGTGGGGTATGGCGCGTGGGGTATGGCGCGTGGGGTATGGCGCGTGGGGTATGGCGCGTGGGGTATGGCGCGTGACGTATGACGCGTGACGTATGACGCGTTGCGCGTGGAGTCAGGCGCGTGGCAAATGGCCCGTGGCATATGGTGCGTAGCATATGGCGTGTGGGGTATGTGGCATGGCGTATGGTGTGTGGCCAATGGCGTGTGGCGTGTGGGCGGAGCGGCGTGTACGGGACCGAGAGAATGAGGCGTAGTGAATGAAGCGGGGTGTATGCAGTGGGTCGTGGTGGGAAGGGACATAATGGCGTTTGGTTTAAGTGAGCTGAGCGTGAGGAGTCTGGGCGGAGAGTGGGTTGTTTTGCGTGCGAGTGCAGGAACGAGCGAGGCATGTGGAATGAAGTAAGTGAGGGCAACAGAAATTATGCTGGCGGGGGTGGGGAAGTGAAGGGTAGATGGCGTGGGCGCGGGAATAGCAGGGCCAGACAGGCCGTGGCGGGCACTGTGGCCACTGTGGGGTGAGGGAGCAGGTGCGAGTGTACCGTGGCAGGAGCTGCAGGGGCCAGCAATGCGTGAGAGGGCTTCCGTAACTAGCGCGCGGAAATGCTCTTACCATGCCCGCCGCGCGTGGCGAGGGAGGGGGAGGGGGCAGTTTGTTGCATGCGCCCATTCCACAGGAGATACATTGAGTGGGCGGAGGCTGCAGTTGAAACGCGGGGAAGTTCGGTTGGAAGACTATGGCAGAATGCTGACAGCCGCACCTGTAGAATTGATTGTGTCTTGGTGGATTGTATGAAAATGTTAGTAACACAGCGGCAGAATTCTGAAAAATACCCAGGATGTTCAGCTATCTGTCTCGAGTGACATTTTTTCGTAAGCGTTCTCAGTATTTATAAAGAATAAAATATATTTATAAAAGTGTTGAATTAGTATTTACATAAGCTAGAACGTCTATCATGTAGAATTAATGTCTTTAATAATTCTTTCCTGTTTTTTCACAGATTTCTATTTATACTCATTTATGAATCCATTATTAATCGTATTCTTCACGTCATAAAACAAACCTGAAAATATTTATAATCTTATATTTACAATAAACTTCGAACATACATTTGCAAGCATGGCTCATGCTTGGCGGTACTATATTTCATACTATATTTCCGTACATGTATGTTCGTACCGGTCTTTCGCTGGTAAGGACCGTGACCGACTCCATCAAGTCTGTACAATCGAGAGTCTACTGCCTTTCTCAAACATTGCGTAATATTACATACAATAAGTTACGAATAAAACAAACATTTTAAACTGCATTTTTATATTTTTATACCTAGAGGCACGAGTGGCTATTTGTATTTCGTCAGTTTACCAGATTTTCTGGAGTATGCTGCATTCTTTTTTGTACCAGACAATTATGTTATGCGTTCATTTAAGAGAGATTCGTTGTGGAATATGAAGCAAAGGGTTTATATGAATAACAACTGAATACATTTTACATCTTTTTGTGAAATGTACTCCTCACAATGAAAACTCATAACACAAACACGAAGAACAATAACTGTTAAAAATTGTTATAAATACAATATATAATATAAATATAATGAAATATTAAAAATAATTTTTTCTCGTTATATTTCATCTTTCATGATCTTGAAGTGGTGTTGTTCCAGAATGCCTTTTTATACTCTCGTAGCGAGAAAACACTACAAGATTATTAAGCTCCTGTTGAGTAAACGGGTGAAAGTGTAATAGAACTAGTGAAAATGTAATCGTAATTTCTGAAAAGTATTGATACAGATGATCTCTCATTGCGTCTTGTTTTTGCGCAATAATATACATTGTTTGAAAAGAGCCAATGGGTAGCAAATTGCTTTAAATGTTATTACAAGAGCGAAATGCAACTCATTCCGAAAAATTAACATGTATGCGCTGGCACAGATGGTTTAAATAAAACCACAAAAATTCATCGATCAATGCTGATGAAACGAAGTTTCCGAATGAAAAAGTGTGACAACAGTCGGTGGTCAAGTCACTTTTAATAAGAGATATTGAGAGCTTATTACTTCGATACTCAAAGTCACACTTCTAGCATGGTAGTGCGATGTTCAAACGCATCATTAATTATACAAATTAATTAGCGCTAACATGACGCATGAAGTGCACGTTTCGTTATGTAACGGGATATTTTGCAAAAGAGCGGAATGTCATCAACAGCATTTGCTCTGACGGCCAGGTAATTTCATATGCAAAACGAATTACAAAAAAAAAAGAGAACGGCCGAAAAACAAGCGACAATGCTACAATGTATAGAGTTATAATTCTTTTGTCACTGTTGGACAGCGAACATCTGAAAGAAATTTCCTCCAAAAATTATGAAAATTGAATTTACAACTGAGGAGTACGCCTCACGAACCACATTCGTTCGAGGATATCCCAACAACTTAATCTTTTTTCATGTATGTAACATCAAAATCCCCGAACGGGTAGCTAATAAATAAATAAATAAATAAAATGAAATAAAATAAAAATGGGTACTTTACTTGAAATTATTATTTGTTCTAAGTATTTTTGTCAAGTTTCTATTCTTTATTCATTGAGAAAATGGTACTTTCATTTCTTCTGTACAATAAATGTAACTTCCCACCAATTTCATGAATAAGATCTTTACTTTTTAGGTTAAATGCACAAACAAAACGTGAGATAAACAATTGTCATCTTTCCACAGATCGCCTCAATTACGTCTAAAATTCATTGAATCGGAATAAGATATACAGTGGAATGTTACATGATTTAACTCGACTTTTCTATGAGAAAGAATGAGAATTAATACTTTACCGGCTGTGCGTAGTTTCAAATAAATGTCATATGCAAGAATAAAAATGTCTACAAAATATTCATTAACTATTTGTGACAACTATTATACTGGCTAACGAAATAACGAACTTGTTTTCACACTTTACACTTAGAAACTAATACATTGTATAGAAACAACGAAGTAGAAATACAACAAATCCAATTAAAACATGACAATACACAGAGGGAGTTCGGAGGGAATCGCCCCAGTCGCAGAGCCATTCGAACGAGACCAGTAAACACAATGTTCCCCCGCGTTACGCAAGCGCGTATTTCACATGTTTTCAGCAGCGTTAACCTCGGAAGCCCTAGGGGCGCTGCGAGCGGGGAAGAGGGGGTGAGGGGTGGCACGTGGCAGGCGATGTGGGTCTACATCAGGAACATAGTGGGACGGAAGCATGACAGGAGAGGTACATCAACGAAGACAAATACTCGAAACACGAGTTGTGCATTCAAAAGAGCAGTTGTTTAGCAGAATTGTGTTTCCAGATACAAGCTGAAAAGATGAGGGTGGTGATGGTGGCAGCAGAGAGGTGAATTGGATGATGGTGAAGGTAGATGTGGCGATGGTGATGGAAGGAGTAGTTATGGTAGCAATCAGGCTAGAGGTCGTGTTGATAGCAGTCGTGTTTATAGAGGTAGGACGTGTTTATAGACATTTATAGGTCGTGGTGGTGGTGGTGGTTGTGGCGGGGGTGGTTGTGGCGGGGGTGGTTGTGGCGGGGGTGGTTGTGTCGAGGGTGATTGTGACGGGGGTAGTTGTGGTTGTTGGGGTGGTACTTTTTATGGTTGTGTTGATGGTTACGACTGTACCATGGTTGATTTTGTTGTCATGGTTGTTTATGGTTACGGTAGTGGTGGTGTGGTTATTATAGTACTGTGATTAAGGTGGTGGTGTGATTACGATGATAGGTGGTGGTGTGGTTTTTGTGATTAGGTTTTGATGGTGATGTGGATATAGTTGTGGTTATGGTGTTTGTGCGATTATAGTGGTAGTATGATTATGGAAAAGATTGTGATTATGGTAGTGGGTTGGTGGGGGCAGTGGCGGTGACGAGTAGCTGTAGTGGCATAATTGGTGCAATGGAGATGGTGGTGGTGGTCAAAGAGCAGTGTACAATTTCCTTTCGATAAGCCTTGATTATATTGCCAATCGGCTTTCTATTTATGTTGTTAATACTTGGCAACAAGTTTGTTTCGAATAATATTGTTCAGTTGATGAAAATGGAGATGTCATGTTCCTTGAATATACCTAACACAATTTTACAATTTAATATTTAAAATATAATAAACATTAATGAAGGTACTAAGCTGCAAATGTCCCTATGTTCCTTATTCTATGCAACGCATAAAGATCATGGACAACTGAAGAAGAAGAAGAAGAAGAAGAAGAATGCAATAATTTTCATTGATGTAATTAATTTTACAAGTTAATTTTTTTGTTAATTTTAATCCTTTTTAATTCAATAAGTTTGTCTGTTTAAAACTATTAATATTTAATTATATTAAATTTCGTTTCCTAGATCTAGGTGATCCTCCGATTCAATTTCATAAAAGGAATTTATGTGCAACAATTCATTGCAGTCTGCTCTTCAGTTAAAACGTGCACCAACAGGACGAGCACCCCAGTACCGAGTTAGAGCTAGTGCATCAGTTCCGTGTGATTATCGTAAATGGAAGTAATATTGGCCACGGGAATTACAGAGGCACAACTAGTCAGAGAGTGGCTGGTGATTCCTTTGATTATGATTAGACAGAGAATAGAGATTAAATTGAGGCCAATAGCACCTAGTGTAATTACAGGATACAACGGCCCTGGTGGTAGGTGGTATTATTGATATCGCCGAGGCGGCGATGGCAATTGTTGTGGCAACAATGGCGATTATTGAGCCGATTATCAACAAGACGCGTGAAATGAAAACAGTGAAATAGCGTAGGAGTTGTACAAAGAAGGACAATGGAGGTGCTCTGGACAAGGCGAGCGTGAATAATGTACCGCCATCGCAGGAAGCGATTCAAGTCACAATGCTGTTAACAAAATCCAGCAGAACTAGCGGACGCGGAAGAGGAATGCGGAAGGCCGCACAATGAGGATAGTTATCGCGCCCGACGGGCCTCACCTGCAGGAGAGGAAGCGCCGGCGGTGGAAGGCCGGGCGGTGGCAACGCCGTGGAGGCAGCGGTGGCACAGCAGGTGGGAAACAGTGAAGGTGGAGGATTTGGTTGGTTGGTTGGTTGGTTAGTGGTTCCGGGCCCCGTCAACAGCATAGGTCATTAGTCCCGTGAGTGTAGTGCATGTTTATTCCTCGGGAGATGGCGGTGATCTTCCTCTGCTGGGTGGGGAGATCCGGCGCCAACCTACCGTCGGCTAGCGGGGTTTCCCCCTAACCAGGACTCTCCCACCAGCAGGGCACCGCCCCAGCCGGGACGAACTCTAAGCTCCCGACTGGTCTCCCGGCATGTGTGGTAGTGCAGTGCATGTAAGTATGTGTAAGGGGTGAGGATAGGACGAGGAAGAGGAAGGAAGAAGGATCGCGCGCGGTCCGTGGCCCGTTTGTTAGGGTACTGCTCCCGCATTCGCCTGGTGTTGATTGGAGAAACCACAGAAAAGTACAGATCACAGCAGTCGCCCGCTAGAATTCTCCCCCAGACAGCGACTGAATTCCCTGACTCCTTCAGTGACTGAAAATCCTGTCACCGTCAGGACTCCAACCTCCCGATCAGAGGCGCTGCAGTGAAACCAGTTGCACTCAGCTACCGCTCCCGGTCCGAAGGTGGAGGAGGGAGACGGCGGCAGAGTTGGAGTAGGCAGAGGAAAGGGCAGCGAAAGCTGCAGGGTCACTAGCAATGGCAGCGGCAGTGGCAGCAACAGTGCTAACGGCTGCTGCGGTGGTGGCAAAAGCGTAACGCACCACTGCCACAGGTGAAGGCCGTGGCGGAGGCACGCACAGTAGAGGCACTGTCCGCCGCGGTTACTAGACGCTTCGACGAAGGTATCTGTGGCGCTGGCAGTACCTATACTTGTGGTAGGGGCGGTTGTCAGTAGCGGTGGTAGAGGCAGCGACGGCAGTGACAGTGGCGGTGGGAGGGGCGCCCAGGGAAAACCAGGGTCCTGCGTCAGTTGATGCCCGTCATTTCAAACAAATAATACCCTCCTCCTCCAATTTATAAACAAAATTCATTTCTTTATGCGTCAGAAGTAACTAACTTATAGCGTTAAATTTGGCTTAGAGATAAATACATTTCTTTTATTTCTTTTCTATTAAAAGAATTCGAGCAGCAAGTAATCTCGATCAGGTTTTTCGTCCAGTTTCCCTGATCCATTGAGCAAATGCTGAGATGGCCCCTTGTTTTGCTTCTGGACATAAATGTAACTTCATTATCTGTGTACGTCTTCTAGAATTCATTGGGAAATATAGTTATTCAAATTATCGTTTCCATGTTGTCGCGGCAGGAAGTATTATTCCGAAGGACAACATGGATAAGAGCCCAAAATTTATTGCTTATTTGTCCTTGAAAATAGATTTTTATTACAAGGAAGCTTGCTTTTTTCTTTTCATTTATTCATTCATTCGAAATTCAAGTAGTATATGACTTAGTGTCGGGATCACAGAATTTTGAAAATGTGCACACAATTCACTTCTCCCCATAGCACGTCATAAGCAGTTTTAACTGTTTTTGACGTAAAATAAATAAATAATTAAATAAATAAATAAAAGCCTGGGCCTGGAGCAAGTTGCCTCACCTGCCCCCCTCCCCTTCTGGTCACCTCTCGGCGGTGGCAGCGGCGGTGTTAGCGGTAGTAGGAGCAGCAAAAGCAGAGGCAGTGGCGGAGGCAATGGTAGTGGCAGTAACAGTGGCAGTGGCAGAGGCAGTACCGGAGCCAGTGGCAGTGGCAATGGCAGAGCCAGTGGCAGTGGCAGTGGCAGTGGCAGTGACAGTGACAGAGGCAGAGGCAGCGACAGTGGCAGTGGCAATGGCAGAGACAGAGGCAGAAGCTGTACCGGAGCCAGTGGCAGTGGCAATGGCAGAGCCAGTGGAAGTGGCAGTGGCAGTGGCAGTGACAGAGGCAGAGGCAGCGACAGTGGCAATGGCAGAGGCAGAGGCAGAGGCAGAGGCAGAGGCAGAGGCAGAGGCAGAGGCAGAGATAGAGGCAGCGACAGTGGCATGTGCGAGCAGCTTCATCGGCAATATCCGCGGCAGCAGTGGAGCAGCGGCTTGCTGCGGGAGCTGCGCGGGGCCCCGTGCCGGCGGCAGCATCCGCGGCGGCGCGGCGGCGGGAACAGCGGTGGCCGGGTCAATAGCGCGGCGGCGGCGCTACCGGCGGGCGGCGGGCCGCACACGCAGGGCGGCAGGCGGAGGCGGCGAGCGGGCGGGCGGGGACAATAGGGCGGCACCCGGGCGCCCCGAGAATTAATCACCGGGCGGCGCGACGTAATGAATACGCCCGCAAGAGTCGCCGCCGCCGTCCGCGTTGCCACGCGCCGCCGGCCTAGCGAGGGGGGGGGGGCGGGGGGGGCAGACAACCGAAGAGCGCTTAGCGGGCTCTCCGTGATTGCGAAACAAGTGCTTCAACAAGGCGTTTTTTTAAATAAATAAATGTTCAATGTACATTGATCAATTCAAATATCTGTATGTTGTGTTTAGTAGAAACCTACGTATATTCTTCGAAATTTCTTATGGTCTTCGGCCTATATTTGAAAGAAACGCGACGTCATTTGTTGCTTTCATTTTACACTACAAATTAAAGTCACTGGAAAACATTTCAATCCTTTCAGAGTTTAGTCTACATACATTTATGCACATTGCTAGAAAATTTCAATATTTTTTTAGGAACTTCCTGCATAATTTCTTTATCATTATTGCTCGTGCTACAGACAGCTGCGGCTTGAATTTTCATAAATGTATTACTTGTTTTCTTTTTAACGGGAAGACAAATTAGAATGTTCGATTGCTCAACATTTTCAGAAGTTCTAATACTCGAAACTTTCGCGAATTTCTTCCTTTATTTACTCTTTTATTACTAAATCATGCACAATTTTAAATATAATTCAGTTAATACTACATAACCCGAATTTTTTAATTTATTGATTTAAATTAAAAGAAAATATAATTTATCGAAATAGCCTAGTTCACACTGAATTTTCTTTCTTCGCGGCTTCCATCTTAAGTATCTTTGCCTAGCTTCATGATTCTTTAAGTTACTTTCCATGAAAGATTTGAGTACTTTTTAAGAATTAGGTGGGGGTATAAAGAATCAAACGAACGCTTCCCATTGAATGTCCCTTCCCCTTGAACCATTCAGCCCCTTGAATTTCCCTTCCCCTTGAACCTTTCAGCCCCTTGAATTTCCCTTCCCCTTGAACCTTCCAGCCCCTTGAATTTCCCCCCAAAAGTATGCGTTTAATAATATGTACCGTGTTTTGTATGTATCTTTTTCCACATTCGCCTTTCAGCCCATTTGGATGCAGCGAGTGGAGCGCCGTAATGAATACGCCCGCAAGAGCCGCCCACGCTCCGCGCTCGTGGGAGGGGGTTGATAGCGCGGCTGCTTCGATTTACGAGGCGGCGACAGCCCGTGTTGGCGCGCGCCGCGTCCGCCGGGGCAGGCCCGCGCCGGCGAATGGATGTGTCGTCGATTTTTTCGCCAGCATTTTCCTATACACGTTTCGAGCTACTGCGCTAGAGGGGAAGACCTGTGGTGTGGTCAGACCACTTCTCTTTCACCTCTAGGCTACGGACTTCAAATTCCCGTTGATGCACGTAACATGTAATGATAAGGAGTGTTTGCGGAGTGTTTTAGCAGAGTTCTTCCATTTCTGTCAGTTCGTCACTGCTCCACCATCATTCAAAACATATCGTGATTTACCGTCATCTAACCATCAAAATATTTCATCTCAGACACAGGCGTCAATTATAGGAACTGATAATCGAAGAATAATCCATAATTCAGCCTTGAAATTAACGTTCTATTCTGATATTTACTTCATGCCAATACTGCTGACATAAAGGGTTTTAAAACTAAACATTGTTGAAATATTAAGTAACGGTGGATTGTCAGTACGGCCCAAATATTGCTTTGAAATGTTAATTTCATTAGTGAGCATAGTATTATTATTATTATTATTATTATTATTATTATTATTATTATTATTATTATTATTATTATTATTATCAATAAATATTCCTACCCATATTCAGAATTAGATATAGTTCTGAAATAATCTTGAATGATTATTCTTTTTTCTTCCAGGTCATTTTTTAGTTCCTTGGTTAGAAAGAACAATATATTATTGAACTCGTACTTCATGACAATTACCGTTAGAATTCAATTATAAAACACAGAAGGGACGTAAAAGAAACAGATGGCAAACTGATAAAAGTGCCAGATGCTGCCATTGGAATACAGAAACAGAAACTAATAAGGAGTTCGGGAGACTCTGAAAAGACGAAAAATGGATATATGATTAGCTAAAACCTCGAAAACCTCTTGCAAGAAAGAAGGATGCAGAAGATAGCGATAACTTAGAGCAATTATTGTTTACAAAAGCGGTGAATTATTTTTAAAATAATAATTTCCGATGCTTTCTAAAATGCCAAGAGAAAGCCGCGGAAGCTACAAGTCTGTCATGTCAGCTCAAATTGTCAGTCCAATGTCAGATATCAGGGTGCTCACAAGCGGTGCGCGGATAATGAAATTGTAATATATGAAAGGCACACGCCGATATTAGGTCGCACACGCGAGCGCACGCCGTCAACGCAGTCCCCTGCGACCACCGCCCGCGCCACATCAAACGCCCGGCGGTGACGCGGGGCGCCCGGCACAGAGGGGTGGAGTAGGTCGAAGGGCGGGCACGTGGGACAACCGTCAACAGCAGGCCTCGGTGGGGCGGTGGCGCAGGTATGGCGCTTGGTCCAAACGCGGGAACGCGCGAAAAATATCTTCTTGGTTGGTTGGTTAGTGATTCCGGGTACGTCAACTAACGAGGTCATTGGTCCCGTAAGTGTAGTGCATGTTTTGTCGTGATTTTTCTCCGCTGGATGGAGAGGTCCAGTGCCGACCTACTGTCGGGTAAGAGGGTTTCCTTAACTAGGTATCTACCGCCAGCGGGGCACTGATCGGCGCCCCAGCCCCGACAACCTCTAAGCTGCCGACCGGTCTCCCCGCATCTATGGTACTGTAAGTGCAAATGTGTGAAAGTAAAGGATGAGGATAGGACAAGGAAGAGGAAAGAAAGATCGCGCGCGGTCCGTGGCCCGTTTGTTAGGGTACTGCTCCGGCATCCGCCTGGTGTTGATCGGAGAACTCACGGAAAACTACCGATCAGAGCAGCCAACCTTTCGAAATCTCCTCCAGACAGTGACTAAATTCGACCTGGCTAGTGTGTAAAATCCTGCCACCGTTGGGACTCGAACCTAGAACCACCAGGTTTAGAGGCACTGCAGTGATTAGTTGATGCTCTGAGCCACATCTACCGGTAAATATCTTCGGTGTAGGAGGAGTGTCACACGTCAAAATTTGTGACATTGCAGAAGAACCGTTTTATCCGAAGTGGAGAAGTTTATTTGCAGATAAACGACAAGAGTTTTGCCGAACGTACCGGCTATGTTGTGAACCATCTTATGAAATAATAAGTAAGGATTTGTGAGTGATAAAATTGTTAAAGATATTAATAAAATTAAGAATCCTATAGTGTCCTTAAAGGTGAAGTATAGATGGAATGCAATTTTATCAAGATTTCCATTAATTTCAATTGGGTTATTTGACCCTGTTTGATGGAGGAATAATAGATGAATTATTACAAATGCTGCTACAATAAATGGAATGTGAAGAATCGAGTTAGTGTGGTGTAATATACTGCGAAGCTTCCTCAAACGCATTGTACCAAAGCAGTTCACAGACAAGGGGTTGCTGATAATAAGTTGACAATGACGGTGGCTCCTCAAAATATTTGTCCTCATGGTAATACATAACCTATACAAGGGGCAACTATTACTAGGAATAGAATAAGAGTACCTACTATTCAGGTATGTATTAAGTTTTTAGACCTGTAATATATTCCACGTTCTATGAATATAGGACGATGAAAAAGGCAGATGAAGAAGAATGATGCCTCATTAGCATGCATTGTTCGTAATAATCAACCAAAATTAAATAGAACTACTTTATATTAAACATGTCTTTGTTTCTTCACTTATCTACAGAAATACGACTCTGAGATGTGTCACTTTCTTGTGTACCGACAATTTATGAGTTGAGGAATAAGTAAAGATCTCTTCATTTTTAGGTTAGTTCGGCATTCTGACCAGCGTTCGGTGAGGCTGTTGTGGGAAGCGGATCGCAGTCCATTGCAGTGTTAAAGCGCAGTGAGAGGCTGCCGTGATATCAAAACAATTTTTCCAAACTGAGATACAACCTACCCCAGGATGACGTATTCTCAAGTACTTATCGGTAAGCGCCTGTGCAGAAATCGAATCTTTTCAAGCCTAGTTCTTTGTACCTGAGGCTATCATCTATAGAGATAGATGTGGAGTACGGGATCGGTTAGTAAATGCTGACATGTAAATCTGAGGCGAAACTACCGTGAAAAATAAATGAGTAGTTGATAATGGGAATATGAGTTACAATAACTCAATGTTGGCGAATAAAATGAATGCTCTATGAATACTGCCTTGAATCCTCTCTTTCTACCGCAAATTTCAGAAGAGTGACTTGGGTTTGAACACCACAACCTCGAGGCGGTATCCCAGTGCTAACAGTAGTGCTGGAGGTTATTGCAAGAACAAGAGAAGCGAGAATGGCGGTTGGTAAATGCCAGAGAAGAGGTAGCGGCAGCAGCAGAGGCAGAGAGCACGGCAGAGCGGGCGGAGGGACTCGCCCTATGAAGGGCGACGCGATCGCATTAGGCGCGCGCTACCTGTCATAAAACACGCCAGCTGGCAATTACGCCCCCGGGCGCCTACAGCGCCCCCGTCGTCACTGCCAGTGCCGACAACACCCGCTGCCAGCCGCCGTCACCGGCGTCACTCCTCTTTTGCATTATTGCCACCACCGCCGCCACCCGCCGCCACTGCCAAACCCCCAACGCCCGCCACCGCCGCCACAGTCCGTAATGCGACCATAGTCCTCAACGCGGTCACACTGCCGCCGTAGCCACCACTGCCGCCGCAGCCGCCACTGCTACCACCATCGCCACAGTCCCTAACGCCGCCACCGTTCCCAACGCCACCACAGCCCCCACGTCGCCACAGGCCCCACCGTCCCCAATGCCGCCATAGTCCCCAACGCGGACCTAGCCGCCACTGCCGCCACCGCCGCCACAGTCCCTAATGCTGCCACCGTTCTCAACACCGCCATTGTCCCCAACGCGGCCACGGTCCCCAACGAGGCCAAGGTCCCCAATGCGGCCACGGTCCCCAACGCGGCCACTGTTCTCTACGCCGCCCCCCCCCCATTCCGCCCCAGCTCTCAACGCCGCTACTGCAGCTACTGCCGCCACCGACGCCACAGTCCGCAATGCCACCAACGTCCCCAACGGCGCAACGGTCCCCAACGCGGCCACCGTCCCCAAACGCCGCCACCGCCACCATCGTCCCCAACGTCGCCACCGTCCCCAACGCCGCCACCGCCGCCACCACCACCACCGCCACCACTGTAATCATCGCCACACCGTCGGCAATTCGGCATCGCCGCCACACCCACTCCTCCTGCCCCGAGCATTAGCGCCTCCTCCACCACCCTCCACAGCACCGCCGCTGCCGCCCCTGCCTACGCCGTCCCCTTCCGTCTGTCACAGGGGCCGGCGAGCGCGACCATGTTCCTAGGCGGCGCCCTCGCCATTATATGTCGCCGTCAGCGCAGCGCCTGCACCCCGCCCCTTCCCCTCCACCCATGCTCTAGCCATTGCCGCCATGACACAACGCAGCTGCCCAACTCTCGTCATAGACTTTGGAAGTCTCCCCTCCAATTTGATCGCGGACGCTCCTAGAGCTCACCCGACGCTTGCTCCTGATCCAAGCTCTACCGCTCGCCCGTTAACCCCACCATCCCTTTCATGCCCGGTTTTTTTATACATTCTCGTATTATCTTGAAATTCAAAGCGTATTTTTGCCACGTTAACATTGTCACCGCTACAATTTATTTCGTCCGAGTCGATATTATTTTTTGGCCAATTAAGGCCAATTAATATTCGTGTTCTCCAGACACGCTCAAACTCCTTTCCCCGAACACATCGCTGAAACTTCTTTGCAAAATATGTCGTCGAACTTCTCCTCCAAAATAAAAATTAAAATATCTATCGGCCATTTTACAGAAATATTATGGAATGTTGCATTCAGTTCCATAAATAATCCATTTTTCTCTCTTATCTCTTTATCAAGCATATCTTTGTCGGTGCAATTTGTACCTTTCTTAGTTCGTTTTGCCTTGAAATCTACTCACTGATTTCATATTTCCTTGTAACTACAATCCAGGTGAGATATGCAGGGTATACCGAACTCCGTAACGAAGTCAATGACAAGAAATAACGTATTAAAAATCGTTTCTCATACGATTTGAGTAGACTTACCCCATCATACGACGTATCCTTTCTCCCGGGCCCAAGAATGTGCCACCTTACGCATTTTGACTACTTTTCCTCGATTTCTTGATCTCCGCTGTCATGACATTGCTTTCCAATTATTGCTGGATTTCTCGAATGAGAGGATATCACAATGTACACCGTCGATTCATTTTATTTTAGAATCTTCGTTTCCTCCTGTTTCGTATCATTTGTTGAGTTATCATCATCGCTGACTCATTCATTTTGTATCATCTTGTACCTTCTCAGTGTACGACTGCTCATCACTCTCGACTTGTGTTGTAGGTATAGAGGTATAGATAATTGGCTTATATGTTTTCCACCTCTGGATACAGATATCAAATACATTTCACAATGTTTGGAATTTGAGATGCCGGTTTGCCTGGGATACGGTATCTCTCATTCCAACGTTCCATCTCTATCTTCATTACTTACTAGCTTCATATTCCATTACACACATCATTATTTCCAATCAATACTGCCATAATTAAAATTAACACCGAAATTAACAATGTGATGAGCAGGATGATGAACTAGATCAATTGACAATTCAATCCCAATCAAACGCATAACTCATTTATAGAATAAGACACCAAAAATATTCCAAACCATACCAATACGATAACTATTGTATCATTAGTACAATGTAATCTAATTAATGCAAGCAAACTTTGAAAGAGCGCCCTTTCATGGCCTAGTTGCATTGCAAATGGCATAGGCCTTTTTTCCGTGCGCCCTCATTGACAGAATCTGAGTCGCCTTGCTACATTTCATCGCCCATCAATGGCAATAAAGTCTTCGAGAGAATTCCTTTATGAGAATGACTCGAAGTTTCGTTTCTGACGTTGGGTGACAGGAAAGAAGTTTCTACTTTGTGAGACCATAACTGTTTGTTTCAGTCGCCAGAATTTACCATCTCTAAGTTCGTCGGTTTTATAGAAATGCGAAAGAAAATAAGAAATGTTACACTGATAAATACCTACGAGTAAATTCTGAATGTTGCCTCTGAAAACTTCACCCTTTAGACTCTTAATAAAAAAAGTAAGGAGTTGTTATTCAAGTAAAGAGAATACTAGATTCCATACACAATGACAATTTAATGTATATTTACAATTATTTCAATTTTGGAACTTTGAAATGAATGTGACGAATTAAACTACATTCATATTTCCTTTTCAAACATAATTAAAATTACGTTTTAGAAGAGTATGAATTCTTACAAATGTGCTGAAAAAATCATTTTCTTTCACCCCACCAATTCTTTTTTATTGAGTAAACATTCATCCCATCGGCTTCAAGAACAGCCTTCATCAATTTTTTATCTCTAGCGTCACCGCTTACGCCTCTACTTCCATTTGCCATTACGGATCCATTCACTCCCTCCACTGCCATCGCCTCTTCTTTGTTACGTCTCCTTGCTCGCCCTCTGTGTGTTCACCAGGCCGCTCCCTCGCCACCGGGGCGCTTCAGACGCATTCCCACCCTGACTCCACCGCCCCCGCACAGTCTCGCCCACGCTCCTCCGACCGACTTCTTCCACTTCTTTCCTTTCCCGTCCTAACCCCGTATTCTTCGCCTTCCTACACCGTCCGTGCCCGGCTCCTCCATCTCGATCCCAGCTACTCTGCCCCGCCCCGATTTCTCTGCCCTATCGCCGGCTCCTCCATCCAGACCCCAGTTCCTCCGCCGCACTCCAGATTCCTCCGTCCCACCCCGGCCTCACCACACCGGCTACAGTTCCAGTGCTCTTCCCGCCGTCAATCCCGTTCCCGACACGCCAGTCCTACCGCTCCGTCTCCTCAATTTCGCTCGCAGTTCCTCATTCTGCTCGCAGGTACACTTCTCCTGGTTGGTTGGTTGTTAGTGATTCCGAGCGCGTCAACTACTGAGGTCATTACCCTCGTAAGTGTAATGCATGTTGCCCTCGGGAGATGGCAGTCATCTTCCCCTGCTGGATGGTAAGATCTGGCACCGACATACCGTCGGCTAGCGGGGTTTCCCACAGCCAGGTATCTCCCACCAGCGGGGCACCGACCATACGGGACAAGCTCTAAGATCCCGCCCGGTCTTCCGAAATGTGTGGTAATATAGTGTAAGTGTGTGTGTAAGGAGAGAATAGAACAAGGAAGAGGTAGGAAAGATTGCGCGCAGTCCGTGGCTCATTTAGTAGAATACTACTCCAGCATTCGCCTGGTATTGATCGAACAAACCACGGAAAACTACCGATCAGAGCAGCAGGCCACTAGAATTCTCCTCCAGACCGCAACTGAATTGGACCTAGCTGACAAGCAAGTGTCGAAAATCCTGCCACCGTCGGGATTCGAACCAAGGACCTCCCGATCAGAGGGACTACAGTAACATTAGTTGATGCCCTGCGCCATCTCTCCCGGTATTCTCTTCTCCTCTAGCCTTCGCCCAGCTCCGCTGCCCCGCCTCCAACTCCGCTCCCCCATCTATCCTCCTGCTCCTTGTCCCACCCTCGGGATCCTCCGCGCCGCCCCAGCTGCATCCGCTGTTAATTTGGTGGAGGCCCCGCCCATCCCGCCCGCCCCTGAACCTGCCTTCCTGTGTCCCTCGGCCCGTGTTCATCATCGCACCCCCATTCACGGGAGAGAACTTTTATCGACTTTCCCTTAAACGGACGGCGCAGGGCACGCCTATCTCTCCGCCCCACGACAACACAAGGCAATAAACGGGCAGGAAACTCTTCATTTTTCTGAGGCGGCTGCCTCCGTGCGCTCCGCAGAGACTATGGCTCGTGTGATGCAGTCGGCCCGCACCCATTTGCTGGGTAAACCCACCCGTCGCCACAATAGAGGGAATGTCTATCAAGGGAATATGGTACACGCAATGTGTATAATGGATGTCAAAATACGCATTTCTTAAATTCCGCCAAGTTATAAACAGGCTATGTGTAAAATGGATGTGACAAATGCATTTGTATTATTCCTCCTAGCAATAAGTGCTCAGGAAGAGTACTAGTTTTCGAAGAAGATGAACGGACCATGGTTGCCTCGGCTCGAAAGGGTGGTTGGTTAGTAATTTTAGGCGCGTCAAAGCTTAGATCATTAGTCCCGTAAGTGTAGTGCTTGTTTTTCCTCAGGAAATGGCGGGGATCTTCTCCCGCTGGATGGCGAGATTCGGCGCCGACCTACCGTCGGCTAGCGGGATTTCCCCCTAACTAGGATTCTCCCACCAGCGGGGCACCGCCGTAGCCGGCTAGAACGCGAACCAAGGTACCTAGGTTCCGTAAATACTTGACTGTTTTGTGATTGAGTTCCGAGTACATCTCTGAAACCGTAGTCAAAGTACTGGTATACATGGTTCGCTTTTACATTTCAGAGAAACAATATTTCAATGAAAATAGGACCCCCGCCATTTTATAATCACACTTCGTTGTATTCGAGGAGAATTTAAAGAAAACATTTGGATATATTTTTTAGAAAAAATTGGAAAATGTCGTTGGAACTTCTTACAAAATTAACAGACTGACCGTCTGGACCTATTTTAATTTATTATAAGTAGATGCAAGAAAATCATATTTTCGATATTAGGGGTCCATTAAACGAGTTATACAGTCGAGAAAACTACTTTTTGCTGAAGTATTACATAAATGTATCCGAATTTTGTAGTAGTATAAGAAAAACTAAAAATTATTTTCAAGAAATCTATACTAGTATTCCAATAAATTACATTCTCTTCTTGAGGTTTTAAAATAAAAGCATGTCGTCAAAACACACATACGATACATAGATACATTTGCCATCTCTGATATCGTAGCAATTGATCAGACCATATAGTTTCTCCAATATAGGTTGTGAAATTCTCAACCACAATGAAATTTTTTCCCCTCGAAATTTTATTTTAAAATTATGGGTAGATCGAGAAACAATTCAATAAAAAAAACTTTCTCAAAGTTTCAAGAAAAATTTCAATTTAGGCACAACGACAACACACAGAACATTATAATTTTAACAGAAACATATATCTCAATTCCTAATATGACAAGAATCCTGAACCCAATGAAGTAAAGAAATATTCAGTATTTATACGTAGGTCATTCAATAATAAAAGAGACAAATTGGTCCGGAGAAAAAAACAGTTGGTAGGACAAGGACTTTAAGTTGGCATCACTGGGAGGATCCCTGACCATCTGTATGATCAGCATTGCTGTGTTCATAACCTCAAAATTAAATTCAATGATAGCGAGTCGACTTGAAAATCCCCTATTGGTTGAAGCACGTTCTGTGACTCGTTTTTTACTAGTTGAATGTGGAAAATCAGCTAATATATACTCTAAAATAACTTGTGTATGGTTAAAGTTATATGAATAGCGGAAATTTTGGTAAGTGAGTAGAACAATTCAGAAATGGTTGAGACTCAGTGACTGGCGAACACGTTCTGGCCGCATCGGCAGAAAGTCATGTTGACGGTGTTCGGGGAAGCTGTAGGTGCGTTTGTTTGTGATTACCTCAATGAACAGCGTATAATAAACAACCAATACTACTCAGATATGCTTTTGAACAAGATGAAGACAATCATGAAAGAGAAACGTTGTGGATCTCAGAGGAGAGATGTGATTTTCCAGCAAGGCAACGCACGTCCTCAAACTGTTCAACAAAGCTTTGAAACCATCAAAAAATGGGTTGGGAAGTGTTGCTTCATCCCCCTTACAGCCCCGATTTAGCACCACCTTATTGCCATTTGTTTGGTTCACTGAAGGAGGCATTACGTGAGAAAAGTTATAGGATAACGAAGATACCCAAAGTATGTGTGGGAAATTGGTTCTAACACCAAAAAAGGCGCAGCCGGTGTAAAAAAGTTGATAACCTGTTGGGACAAGTGCATAAATGTTGGTGGAGATTATATTGAAAAGTAGGAAAAGTGCTATTTTGTAAAAATAAATAATTTATTTCACCAGGCCAATTTGTCTACGTAATTACTGAATGTCCCTCGTAGTTCCAATGCTCGGTTGTGAACATGTCAAATCGGATTGCAAAGAATTGAGAACAACATATTTTCATCCACTTCTCCTCGCCATCTTTACCCATCTGATCCCCGCGCCGCTTATTCACATCGTGAGACATCGCTCCCGCAGGACGTGCTCCCTACTTTGCGGAAGACGCACATTTATTTACACAGGGCGTCGCGAGCCGGCTAAGAAGAGGCGAAGCCTTGGGTTATGTGACAGAAGAACGCGGCTACATTGTACGCCCTAGGAGACATAAATTACCGCGTATTTCCGAGTGGAGCCCCCGTGGAAGAGGCCGTAACTTCCACTTGTTAACTGCCACTAACTTCGCCTCCCATTCTTCGTGGCGATCGTCGGCCCGCGTCAGAGAGAGGGTCTCGGGGGCTGTGAGCTGGAGGGGGGCAGCGCCGGTGAGGTGGCTTCCCAGCGCAGCCGGGAAGGTTCAAGTGGATGGAAATCGGGGACGTTACAGGCCAGAACGAGAGCAAAAACGGCATCGAAGAACCAGCGGACAACGGGATAAGCGCGTGAACGCCAGCAGGTAAGGAAATACAATTGAAGAGGAATGGGGGCAGAGGTCAGTTACAGAGACAAAGGGGATGATACGAAGGATGGAGACGGTTTTGGAAAGGATGAGGCGGAAAGAGGACAAGTAATTCCTTCTCAAGATGCAGGAGTGTGGGAGACAATAAAGCAAAGAAATATTTAGTATTTCTTGTAGTAATTCAGATAGTTCACTTGCAATATTGCCCATTCGCCAGGAATGGTCCTAGTAGAACAGAGGATTAGAGAATGGTGTTATTCTAACCACAAGCCAACACGCTGCTTGCAGTTATCACATCACAAGCAGTACCTTTGCACGTATGGCACTATCTGGCTGGTTTCGCAGTTCAACGCCGGCCGTTGCCAACTACTGTGGGTCTCCGTGAGCCGAGTTAGTTGTCAAACTTAATTTGAAGTATACACAATATCAGAACTTTCTCATGTAAAATCATACGACTGCAAATTTTTGCTGCCATTGTCATATGCACGATGTTAAGTCAATAGCAAAGAACTCATATATTATTAACCCATTTTAATCCTCTGAATCTCCAAAGTTTACAGATCACCAATAGACTAATGTCGTTTGTCATGTTCACTCACTCCTCTACTTTGCTGGAACACATTCTGCCGCCACCCGCATTCTCACTACTCTCAAACTTCACGTGCCACAAATCGGGATGAGGCGTGATGGGAAAGACCACGAACTGTGACAGTTCCAAGTTAGGATAGCGACCAGAACGAAGCAGACACTAAGGCAAAACACGTGAGGCAAAAGTGATAATTATGCAAGGGTATATAGAGGTAGTAACGATAAGAAATTTAACGAAAGCAGGAAGTAGTAACAGGACGCGCGAAAGTTTCAGTCATTAATTCAAATGGCCGACACTGCAGCGCGGCATCTTTTGAGGGAAGATCTCGGGAGAAGGAAGGTCTTGGAATGTTGGCCGCTCTTGTTGGGAAAGTTAGAAGTTCGCTTCGATTTGGGGGCGAGCAGGAAACTAAGGGTCGTAAATGCCAGTGCCATGCAAACAAAAGACAGGAAGAGGCTAACTTTGATCATCAAGATTAAAGCTGAACAAATATAGACAATTAAATCAGTAAGAAGAGAATGAGAACGTAGTAGAAGGATAGTGAAGCGTTTGCAAATCAAAGAATTAGTGTAAGAAGAATTCGAGTAGATGAAAAATGAATAATACTTAAATGAAGTTGAAGAAATTCAATACATAAAACTGGATTAAATATGATAATCCAGTAAATAAATGGATGGCATATTTCGAGATCAAAGATAAGAAGACTCCAAAAGCATGATCGGTTTTATTGATGTAAAGGAAACAGAAAATGTGTACTTTGCCAAAACAAAACAGAATATTACGAAACCAAATAATTTCTACCTAAATATAGTTCACATCTCAATACAACGCAAGTATTCTAGCAAAAGTATCAGGGCCAGTCAAATTAAAACGAGACAGGCTTTATTCGAGCCTTGCATGGAAGTTTATAAAGCTTATAGGTGTATGTATAGAAGTGCCTTCTACTGGAAATCAGGTAGGAACAGCGCGAACGTTCACCGCTTTGCCCTTTGTCTGTTGGATATGCTTCAAATGAGGGTAGCGAGTCTGTACGCAGCCGACATCAATATGGTGGCCAGGAAAGACGACAAGAGAAGTGCAGGCTTTTTTTTGTTTTTGTTTTTGAACAGTGCAAGGAGCGACAGGAGGTGAAATTCATTCCAGAATGTCTGTTGTGTGTGGTGAACACAGAGGAAACTGTAAAAAGCACGTCATTAAGTCCAAACTTCCAATAATGTTGACAGTCGGGATCATTATGTTGCACGATAATTCCCAGCCACATACTGCCGAGGTTGTTTCGACTACACTGCAGACATTCCGCTATAAAGCTCACACATCCTCCTTACAATCCAGTTCTATCCCCATGCGATTTTCAAATTTTTGGAGCCCTGCAGATATTAATGGCCGTCAATTTGCTTCAGACAAAAAGGTGCACGCTTAAGCACACTCATTGTTCCGTAAACAACTGCAAATATGTTTCTGTGAAGGCATTGACCATCTTGTCTCACAGAGGGATAAATTTGTCAATAGTTATGGCGATTTTTTTATCTAACACGCATCTTACTTACTTTTTCTCATCTGCCTCGGTTTCATTTGACTCTCCCTTATATTCCCTTATAAATCAAAAGTACCTAATTTCTTAATAATAATGTTATGGAGTTCCCAATCTCAGAAAAGCAAGAGAAGAGAGGATTTTGAGGGAGATAATCGATGAGAAGGATACTGAAAGAACAAGTATTCTCAAAAGTTCAATTATAGAAATCAAATCAAGAACAAAATATTTAACAAGATATGAATATTTTTTACAAATAAATATTTGTCAATACTTATCAGATGTGCAATATCATTCCAACATACAAGTATCTATAAGCACCCAAGGATAATTTTATTCTACATTTGCGATTTATGGTAATAATGTGTTCCGCCAGACAGTAAACATTGCTTAATTAACATAGATGAAAGTTATTTAAATAACTTTTCCCCTTCGTTTAAGAAGTATTCAGATTTTATTAGGCATACATGTTCTTGAAAGTCCATTAGAACATCGTTGAGTTGTGAAAGCATCCGCATTAGAGGGCTAATTAGACTTAAGTACTTCGCCTTAGAACGCTCTAACCATGCATTAGACTCGGCATGAACGGGAGAAAAAAAATCCAGGCTAAAAGGGTGATGCACGTAAACAATAATGATGATACCCATACAGAACTAAACAACCGTTTTGTAGATGTGTATAAAATGTGAAGAGAAAATGACGCATGTAAGGAAAAGGAAAGGCAGAAAAAACAAAGGGGGAAGTAAAGAAGGGAAAGAGAATAAGACAAGAAGGGAAAGATGGTAAGAGAAGAAGGGGAAGAGTAAGAGAAGAAGGGAAAGAGAGTAAGAGAAGAAGGGAAAGAGGGAAAGAGAAGGGAAAGAGGGTATGAGAAGAAGGCAAAGAGGTTAAGAGAAGAAGGGAAAGAGGGTAAGAGAAGAAGGGAAAGAGGGTAAGAGAAAAAGGGAAAGAGGGAAAGAGAAGGGAAAGAGGGTAAGAGAAGAAGGGAAAGAGGGTAAGAGAAGAAGGGAAAGAGGTTAAGAGAAGAAGGGAAAGAGGTTAAGAGAAGAAGGGAAAAAGGGTAAGAGAAGAAGGGAAAGAGGGTAAGAGAAAAAAGGAAAGAGGGTAAGAGAAGAAGGGGACACGAGAGGACGAATACGAAGGCAAGAAGGGTGGAGGAGAGGAATTGATTAAAAATACGGGAACTTGAGAAGGGGAAATGAAGTGTCACGGGATACAAGACGAGCGAGGAATCCGAGAGGGGGATATGACAGGAAGTATGTGGGCGAAGAGGAGCGTGGGAGGGCAAAGGAATGCAGGGGGGCCTCCACGTGCGGGGCATCTAAATTCGGCGGAGGCGCCGCCCACATAATGACAAGTATTCCAATAACGGCGCGTAGTGGACCCGGTGATCCGTTGCAATATTTCAAGCGACCTGTCCCCTGCAGCGCGGCCCCGCCCGCATCTCCATATCAAAGCGACCGGATAATCGATACCTCCACAAAAGGTGGAGGCGTTTTTGTGTACGGGCGCGGGGCTCCACGCCACCGCAACTGCCCGGCCGCGCCGCCGCCGCCGCCGCCGCCGACTCGCGAATCTGTCAGCCCTTATTGCTGCCCGCGTCAGCCGCACGCGCACAATTAGAATTTATAGAGCGGTCGCGAATGGGGCCCGCGACCCCCGGCCGCCCTCCGCACGGCGCCGGCTGCCAGCGCCGCACCTGCCTCGCCGCGGCCACCAGGGCGCGCGGATTCGCCCTGGATGTTAAATGAAGCTGCGTGAACCGACTCCTAGAACTGACTGAAGATGTAATGACTTTTTGTAAGTGAACTCTTGTCAGGGGGTAACATTTCAGTGCGGAAAAAAATATCTTTACAATGCACTAAAATACAATTAATCTAATATATAAAAGTCAATGTTTGTTTGTTTGTTTGTTTGTTCATATTTTATGCGCACTCTTGCCAGATGGCAACATTTCAGTTCAGAAAAAATATCTTTACAATGCACTAAAATACAATTAATCTAATATATAAAAGTCAATGTTTGTTTGTTTGTTTGTTCATATTTTATGCGCACTCTTGCCAGATGGCAACATTTCAGTTCAGAAAAAATATCTTTACAATGCACTAAAATAAAATTAATCTAATATATAAAATTCAATGTTTGTTTGTTCGTATTTTATGCGCTGCCGTACCGTTCATCCGTTTGTGATGAGCCTTTGTCAACTTACTGCTTGCATTTGCGCTGCAAGAATATAGGCATAGGGAATGTGCGTATCTTTGTCACACATAGATGCGCGTTGATGATGATTTTGTGCATGTATGTTTATTTACCATGCTTATATGCAGACGCGGATTCACCCTGGCTGTTAAATGAAGCTCCGTGAACCGACTCCTAGAACTGACTGAAGACGTAATGACAACTTTATTTCTTGCAAGTGAACTCTTACCCGGTGGCAACATTTCAGTGCAGAAAAATATCTTTACAATGCACTAAAATACGATTAATCTAATGTATAAATCAATGTTCGTTTGTTCGTATTTTATTCGCTGCCGTACCGTTCACCCGTTTGCGATAAACCTTTGTCAACATATTGCTTGCACTTGCGCAAAGAATACAGGCTTATTACAAAGGAAATGTGCGTATGTCTGTCATACATAGATACGCGTTGATGATTTTGTGTGTATATGCTTTATCGAGCGCCCCTGAAAAGAGGCTCTACGCAACCCGCATCACTTTTAAGCATTAAGCGCATCTTCGCTGCATATTCTGCCACTGCGTTTGTTAAATATACGCCGGAATTATTACTTGAACGTTGGTTGGAAAGTTGAACATGCCAAACTTGAGGGAGAACGTTTCAACAAGCATGTCGTTGCAACCATGAAACTTTACAACCATCTCCGAAACAGGGAAAAAAAGAAACCCATACTCGCGAGAAAGGCTTTCATCTATTAAAATTTTGCAGAGCGTAGCAGAAAACAGGATTAACAATCACGTGATCAGTAGCTTGTGAAATGCAATACATTGCAATAGCGAAGCATTACCGAGACCACTAGTATGATATAACCCTAAGCAATATACTTAAAAGCATTTCTGTATTAGTCAACTATACTGTAGTTAACAAATAATTGTAATTGAGTAATCTCTATAGATGCGAACAAACCATTTTAGCCTTCATGAAATATTTTTAGTAAGGAAGGTTATAAATGTAAGTATTAATGATTCAACACATTTGAACCACCTTCAGTACTTACTCCAATATCGTTAAAGCACATTTCGATTGAAATGCAGATCACAAGATCGCGAGTACAATCTTGGATGGGTGCCAGAAAGTTGATTGAGGTGTTAAAAATCAGCGAATGAGTATCCTAGCCCGAAATTGGGTTTGCAGGTCTATTGCTCTGATCGGTGCTTATTTATGACTTCCAGGAGAATGCAACGAGTCACGTACCACACATGACTTCCTTCGCCACCCTGTCCTCACTTCCATTCTTACGAACGAGCTGTGGGTAAATGCCCACACCCACCCCACCCCACCCCATGTAGTCCTGAATAATTGCATACCAAAATCTCTGGTAATCGTTAGATATGCAACTATACGTTGCGGGTTCTATGAGACTCAAAATGGAGAGCAACTCGAATGAATAAATCAATAAATGTGAATGAAATGTAAATATGTTATCAAATAGGAATGATAAAAGCATAATGAAAAAGCTTAAAATATTACTTTTGTGGCTCTCCGTCGTGAAAAGAACAAAAACCAAAAACATATGTCTAAGATTGTTGCATAGACAGCCACAGGGGACCAGGGGACCGCGAAGCAATGTTAGGTAGACCATGAAATGGCCACGAGGTGAAATTTTGTGCTATTTGCGAATGTTGTCACGGGATGTCACGTAATTGAATAGATGTAGGTGTTCTGTTATTTGTTACAGTCGTTTACACAAGCTAAGTTACCGAAATTCAACGTGTATATGGAAGATTAAATGCAGTATTTTCCCAGAAATCGCACGTACATGCGCGTAGCCCTGTAAGGAAGCAATTAGCTCAGACTTATTTCTTCCTGGTGTTCCTGCCCTATCGGTCGTATTTCTATTATTTCCTTTCGTCATTTATTTGTTATTACAAAATAATGTATTGACAAAATTACTTTTTGCCAATAAACACGTGATGGGAAATCTCATTGCACATGCACATTTTCCCCTGATTAGAAAGCAACTTATCGTGCACTGGTGTTCGTCAAAAAGAGTTCGTGTACCTGCCTAACAGTAGTGTCTGAGTTGCGTTTCAATGAGGAGTAAATATCTCATGCATAACATCGCTGTACGTTAGCATTCCGCAAAATGTTGATTGCCAAAACGTGATCATCTTCGACCCCCATTTGTTCTAGAAGTTCGTTACATTTTTCTGAGACGCGTGTAGTACACAACTTAGCGGAATCGTAAAATTTAAAAATTACAACTCGCGTGAGAGGAGACGTGGGGAGACTCACAATGATTTCTGCGTCCGGACCGCGTGGTATCGATGCTTGCGCACGGGATGACCCTCGCTCCGACCTCCCCCCCCCCCCACGCGGTGCAAACAGCCCTCGCCGCCGCACGTGGATGATTTACTTCGCCATCAATGCGTGCGGTCACTGCACGCATCATTGTATTCCACGCGGTACTTCATGTCACAACGCAGCGGTAGCTTTTTTAAAATTAATATTATGAACAACATTTCTGAACATAATATTATTTAATTTAAAATTGTTTTAGTTATTATTTGAAAATACTAGCTTAGAGTGGTGTCGTCGAACATTTAAACAGTATTATTTACATACTTTAAGTCTTTTCATTAGATTAGAAGTTTTAGAACTCAATGATCAGTGAACCACCAGAGAACTGACATCTGCTTTGCGATTGACTTTTTAAACAAAATATTTAATTAAATGTAACAGATATTTAAGATATTTTACACATTTATATGTTGAAAGAAATATCATTTAATTAGCAGAATAAAAATTTTAATGTTTCATAATTGCTTTTTAGTTTTCTAGTCTAGACAATTTATTTAAATAAATTTAAATATATATTATATATTCATTCATTCGAAAACATGTACGATTTTTTTTAAAGTGAAATAAAAATTCGTTATAATGTTTAAAATTTCATTCCTCAAATGTTTTTCGAACACAGTACGTTGCCGACCACATCTTAACATGGATTCAGAGAGGCTGAAAGAAAGTTCTACATCTACAGAAGCAATTATTCGCTAGTTTCATCCAAAATATAGAAGAATTTCGTAGTATATACAATGTTGTTTACGAAGAGCAAGCGCCGAAGTGAATAGTACCGGGTAGCCAGTGGTAGAAAGAGGAGGGGAAGGGAAAACACGCCCCCCTCCCCCGACTCCAGAAAGGTGATGACAATGATCTGAAAAATATTTGTTTTGTCGAGTTACGCATGGGGTCTATGAAACATGAGTAAGCACATGGTTTAAGTTCCTTTTGCTTCCCATACATCCGCTCATTCTTGATTCAAAGTACGCGGTTTCCAAGAAGCAGGGAAGGGGTGGGAGGGAGGGGTAAGTGTGACCATTAATAAGGAAGGTCCGTCGTTTATACAAGCGCATTGCGTGGCTTTGTACGTAAGTTACAAAGTGTTTCGGTAAGCAAGTTAGTTTTCAAGTTTCGTGTATCGAACTTACATGTAAAATGTTCATTTTTGACTTATAAATATATTAAAATATAACAAAATATGTAGCAATAGATAAAATATGTAAAAATATGTAACATAAAAATGGTTCCAATTCGTTCAGAATGAAGTAAGTTTAAAAAATATTAGTGAATGCAGGTATCTTGTCCCTGGAAAAATATATATTTACATAAAAATCCTTTCCCTGGTAATAAGAAATGACATATCCGTTTTACATTCCCCGTCTAGTTTAGTGTTCCCTACATTCTAAGAAAAGAAGTATGATCTTCAATTAAATCAATTCCAAAATTTAAGATAACTTTGTAGCTTTGATCCAATGTTATACCTTTCACAAATAATTATATTTTGGGCATTCAACCCGGCTGAGATGGCTCGAGACAACTGTTGCTACTGAAACGCCTCTGACAGGAAAGTTTTAAGTTTAGTCCAGACACAGACGGATTATCCACACCATCTTGACAGATAGATCGAATTCAGCCTCTGTCAGGTTGGTTGGTTGGTTGGTTTTTAGTGATTCCGGGCGCGACTACTACTGAGGTCAACAGTCTCTTAAGTGTAGTGCATGTTTTTCCTCAGGAGGTGGCTGCCTCTGTCAGGAATAGAATTCTACTTGCCAGCTGTTCTGTTCAATAGTTCTGATCAGTGGCTTCTGTGACCGGTTTAGGTGGCTAGGGTCATCAATTCATGTCACTGCATGCCTCTGACCGGGAGTTCTTAGGGTTCGAGTCCCGACGGTGACAGGATTTTCCACACTGACTACGTAGCTACGACGTATTCATTTGCTGTCTGGATGGACCTTAGAGCTCTTCCCGGCTGGAACCGTGCACCGCTGGCAGGGGAACGTCACTTCGCGGGATATTACATTAATTACACACACGCGTCTAACAACCATTGCATTCATATAATATCAAACATATAATATGATATCGGTGTTGATATCTATATGGTGTCGATAATCAAACAAAACGTGCTTTGATATCTTACTTCAAGCAGAAAATAACGGCAAGCTGCCCAATTAATTGCACTTTCCTTCGACGAAATAACTGGTGTTTGTTGTTAACTTTTAGTTTTGTGTTTTCTTGAAGTAAGGCGTCATGATTCTTGAAATAAGAGGGGAAATACTTGGCATTATTCTTATCTCAAAATATGTTTATAAAAGGGTGACTGAAACGAATTTGATTGAATATAATTATACCTAAATGAATATGAATGTTTTATGTAAGTATTCTCCTTGCATCTCGTGATGCAATTCATTGGTGATATTTACGAACTGGACGTAACTATTCGCCAACCAGCACAGCATCATGCTTATAAACTGCTTTGTTGCGAGATATAAAGTTTTTACGATTTTTATTACACATTCGTAGATTAGACTTTCTAACGAACACCAGCAAATTACAAAAGTTCATGTGTTGTTAGACCGCATTGCATACGGTCATCTGAGTGCTACAAAACTACAAGGCGTTGTTCATCTCTGAAACGTTTGCTTCCTCTGGATTTCAAAAATGTCGCTGTCAAGGGAATAAAAGTTTAAATGAGAAACGTTGAAAAGAGAAAATGAGATTCCGTGTCAATATACGTAATTCCATGTCCCTCGCGTCACATTCGATGATAAATTATCTCTTGACACGCAGCGAGGAGATCTCGGACCAGGTATTTGGTGTCCGTGAGCCCATTCAGAAAATTTAACTGCAAACGCACGTTATTTCAAGAAAATTTGCTACTCACCCTTCAGATCTCGCATTACCGAAAGTTGTTTGACTTCACCGGTGTATGTATCAGATACCTCATTAAAATTCATTTTCACAGACAGAGAATTTATATTTCATCAACCATTTCTCGTTAAATATATTGTAGAGTAAAATATTTCGGTTTATTGTTTTGATGAGTACTAAATAATCAAGCTTTATATTAGCCAATTATTATGCAGGTAAAAATAAACTCATCTTTCAGATTCAGCACCCCTCACAGTATGATTCAAACTGGTATAGGGAAGACAAAATAACAGACAGGCAGACGACAGACGGACAGAAAGAGGAACAAAGAGACAAAAGTAAAGTATTCCGGCATTGATGTAAGAAAATATTGTCATATTATATAATCATACAATCCTTTCTATAATACTTAAGTATGAAATATTAAGAGAAATAAATAAGTCGCTTTGCCACTTTGACCGACTTTAAATAATGAAACATTGCTAGTGCTTATTACTAAATGAATCATCTTCCCATTCAAGAAAAAAATTTAAATCATCCGAACGAAATTATTTATTCAGAGATCCACCACCTCTCAATATGTTTAAGAGGTCGCAGGCTAATAATTATTCCAATCGAACTTTTACATTATCCTTGTACTTAAACATTATCCATGTACTTAAACATTATCCATGTACTTAAACATTATCCATGTACTTAAACATTATCCATGTACTTAAACATTTCTTTATTTCTATACAATTATTATGTTCTTGATAGCTTCATTAAAAATACTGGAGAATGTCCAAAGACCCGGTCTTTAAGAAGTTACCGACATCAAAACTGAAAACTGTGCTTACACTTGGATCTAACGCGGTTCCTCAGTTGTAAGACAAGAGGCAAGCGCTGACTCTGGAAACTAGGACATAAAAAGAAGCCATAAGAGTCCGCTCGTTCAGTCTCAGTGACGACCACACTTTCTCTGCCCCCTTGGTTCCACTTCTTTTACAACTGCGATCACCCGTTCTCTCTGTTTACATATAACCAGTGTAGTAGCTGACGTTTGCCCCACTGACTTTACTTCTCTGCAGTTTCCACTGACATTACTGTTCAAATTTGTTCCCTCTCTTCCTGGCAAGCGCATACCATCCCTCCCACGAATATTTTACGTTGTATTGTCCCATTCTCCTAAACAGACTTTTCCTTCTTCTCAGATGCACGTCTCGAGACCTCGCCAACTAGTACCTCACTTGCATTTTCCCCTCGCTGAATTATCCCCTCGTTTCGTTTCTTATTGTTTCTTAGTTTCAGTGACTTCTGTTATCTCGAAATTTCACTCCTTCATCTGTTTTATGTAAGAACTTTCATTAAGTTTATGTAACTTGAGAGACTATTTGTCCAGTCGTTACCCTAGTAACCCTCCTCAAACTTTGATGTTGTCATTACCAGCATTTTTATTTACCCAAACTGCCACTTAGAACTTGTTTTTAATAATTATTTCTAAGCACTGAAGCTTCCAAAGAAAGGTTTCATTGATTCATATTTCTTCACCTGTACTTATTCCCCTCACCTCAGACCACCTCCATACAAATATTCTCGTGAGCATTCATAGTACCTTATTCAACTCTTATTTTAATTCCCTTCCTCTGTTTCTACAATTGTATTGGGTAAACAACCCTTATTCTACAAACTCACTACTCTGCTTAGCTACCATCCTCTCACAGGACAAAGTTCCATTAAGGCTCCCAACATTTTCAACCCTGCGCAACTCCCTCCCTCCTTTCCTCAAACATTCCCTCTACCCCCATTCTGTGTTCTGCCACTCAGCTCCGTCCCGCCTCCCGCAGGGCGAACCCCATCTCTTCGCGCGGAGAATAACGCGGGGAAGCGGAGCGGGCGGAGCGGACGCAGCGGGCGGCAACGGCGTGGAGGCCGTGGCTCGGAAATTTCATTAGGTAGATCGGAGGAGGCGGAGCGGGCTAGGGCTGGCGGGGGCGGATCAGGGTGTGGTGGGGCGGGACGAGGCAAGGCAGAGTGGGGGCAGTGGCGTGTTAGAGCAAGGGCAAGGGCCGGACGTGGTGCGGGCTATGGTGCGAGACAAGACCGATAAGTGTGGTGATGTGGGGGGGGAGGTGTGCGGGGAAGGGGGCAGGTGGTCGGGCTGGAAAGGTACTGGAGCGGGTGGGAGCGGGGTGGGAGCGGTGGGAGCGGTGGGAGCGGTGGGAGCGTGGGTGGGAGCGGGGTGGAGTTGGTGAGCAAGTGGAGCGGTGGGAGCGGGTGGAGCGGTGGAGCGGTGTGGAGCTGGGTGGAGCGGTGGAGCGGTGGAGCGGGTGGAGCGGTGGGGAGCTGGGTGGGAGCGGGTGGGGAGCGGTGGAGCGGGTGGGAGCGTGAGCGGTGGAGTTGCGGAGCGGGTGGAGCGGGTGGGAGCGGTGGGAGCGGGGTGGGAGCGGGTGGAGCGGGTGGGAGCGGGGTGGGAGCGCGGGTGGAGCGGGTGGAGCGGCAGGGAGCGGTGGGAGCGGGGTGGAGCGGAGTGGGAGCGGAGTGGGAGCGGGAGTGGAGCGGGGTGGGAGCGGGGTGGGAGCGGGGAGGGAGCGGGGTGGGAGCGGAGTGGGGCGGGGTGAGAGCGGGGTCGGTGCGGGACCGGAGCGCGGCCGGAGCACGGCCGGAGCGCGGACGGAGCGCGGACGGAGCGCAGACGGAGCGCGGACGGAGCGCGGCCGAGGGGGGCTGGAGCGGGGATGTGACGGGCCTGGGGGCGAAACGGAATAGGGTAGGAGAGGAGCGAGAGGAGACGAAGTTGGGAGGGGCGGGTCGAGCTGGATGTAGCAGAGGAGAGGGGAGCGGGCCGGGGCGGTGTGGAGCGGGGCCGCTCGCGTTCTGGCTCTAATGAAAAGGCTCCGGGAGGGCGGCGTGCGCAGACGGCCGCCAGTCGCTGCCCTGGCCGTCCTTTCGGCCAGAGGTCGCGGGAGATCGGGCGTGCAGTGCCCGGAAGCAAAGCGCCCGCCGCTGGACACCCCACGCGCCCACAGCCCTCGTTGCTCATTTTCAGTCGCTGACAAATATTTCACGCTGGTCTGCAAGTCTAGTTCTAAAAGGGCCGAACTTGCAATGATGCAATAGAATTATTAAAGTCCTTAGGCTAATATAAAGTACTAACGAACGCGGAAGTTTATAAACAGAGGAAGTAACCTGGATTTGCAACCAAGTCTTTTATTTGTGATGTCGCTCATTTGTTCAATACATCTCGTAATTTCACCTTCTTATAAGAATAATTCATATAAATAATAAAATAGTTTTCTTGATATATGAATATTTATCCGTCCTTATTACAACCCATTTGTTTCGATTAATCTTAATGAACGTTGGCCTATTCAAATCCTTAAGTTAAGAACCTTAAGAGAGGGTTTTTGTTCTTTCCTTTGGTGTTGTGTCAATATAACAGTACCTAATTACGAAAAATGTATTTTAGACAGTTCCTAGTAAAAGCAGTTACTTTTATGGCATGCAAAGCATGCTAAAAGTGCAATTTTTAGCACTAGTGCTAAAATTTCAACAATGCTCAAGTGTTCAGATAATTTTTCGAATATTGAAAAAGTTCAATTTTCTTTCGGCGTATTCCTACAACTACAATATTAAAGATTAACGGGGAAGATGCGGCTTACAGCAGTTAAATTTTTATTACTTTTCCACTTTTATCTCCATTAAAATCATACTCCACAGTAGTGTAAATGAATTGACACACAGAAATATCTTTCTTTTGCAAGGAAAATTTTGCTTTTAACTTTTATTTATTTATTTATTTTGAAAAATCAAAATTCATCCAGTTTTTCATGCACTGACTTAGTGTTTTCCTGATAATTCAAATAATTTTGAAGGTGTTTACAAATTTCTTTTTTTAATGTGTTGGTAATACTCACAGGTACAAAACCATACTCTTTCAATTAGATATCTGGATAAATAATATTTAATTTGTATCTAAAATTAGTATATTGATTATTAATAGTTTTTTGTTTTATAATCTTTTACTACGAAAGCTATTGATCTAAAATGTGTGATTTAGCAGGTTTTTGTAAATACTTGGTTTATGTATCCTAAAATTTTCGTAGCTTTAAAATTAAGTTTTTGAGTTAAAAGGGAAACGGGTCTTCAAAACTGTAATTCTAGAAAACAAGGGACGAAGTTAGATTCATGAGTTTTGCTTACCTTACTACTCTAATAGATGCATGATGCAGCGACATACCTTTTAAATCATAACTTAAAAACTTTTTCAGATATCAAAATATTTTTTCACCAAAATATTCCTGAATAATTAATGCATTGGGGGAAATGTTTTCAAAAATCGAATTTTTTAAGGTTTTAACGTGTATCTTCCTTAAGAGATGTTTTAAAATGAAAACGGTTCTTTAAAAATAGAACTTGAAATAATAGCATGTAAGCATACCTTTTAGAAACTGTGAGAATTTTCACCTAATTTTGCGTGAAATATAGGCAATTTTATTTTTTTAAACTTAATTTTTTATTTTTTAAAAAAAAAACATATCCAAATATTTTCTTTAAATTTTCTCATAGTGTCTTCCAAAATACGGTAAAAAAATTTGTGCTATTCTCATTTCCGTCGAACTCTCTGAGTTTTCGAATATTTCAAAAATTAAACATTTCAAAACTATAAATCTTAAGATAGCGATTTTTTACTTAAAATCTGTTCTAAAAAGCCAGCTCTTCGAAAAAGGCCATGTAGATGTTTTTGGAAAACGACTTGTTTTGCGTATTTTGTGCTTGAATTTAATGCAATTTATAAAAAAAGTTTTTTTTTAAAAACCCTTTTTTTTCTCTCCACTTTTTTGCTCGAATAGAACAAAAAAGCGCTTACAAGAACGGCGCAAATCTCATTTTCGTTGATCTCTCTGAATTTTCAAAATTGGAAATTTAGAAATTAACCGAGAAATATGTTTTGTTGTAGCATCGTTAGTTTCGTTGCCAGGGTCCGGCAATAAGAATTTTCGCTAAAAGTCGCCGTTGTCCGGTGCACGTTCACCGTACTTTCTCTTTTTGCGAAGTAAGAGTGAGAAAGTAAAACATATCAAGTGGATTTATGTTCCTCAAGAAGCAGTGCAGAATCGGCTCGAGCATCTACAAAAAGTGCAAGTCCAACAATTGAAAATTATTTTCAAGTAATTCTTTTTCACATGTTACACTATATCCTAGTCTTTAAGAACCGCAATTGTAAGTATACATTTACCAAGCTAAAGAAACTAGATATTGCGATTATACAAATATTATTATAACAGTAAGGTATAAATTAACCCAATTCATATAAACGCAATCGAATTTAAAAATGCGATAATAAAAGATATTAATTAATTTGTATTTTCATTACAAAGTCATAATTATGATATTTTTCAGTTTCTATTCTATGGGAAAATACAATAAATTAGATGTAGATAAAAGCATAAATATGAATTAGGGCATGCCTTTCATCACTCATACTTTAAAAAACAAGAGCAGAGAGAATTTTATAAGGTGTCAGATTTCCAATATTCACAATATGTCCTCAAAATAAATCTTCTCATCAATTTTCCATTGTTCGTGAGGATATCATGAAAATCACAGAAGCGATCACAAACGAACGTTCCCTTATCTTGTTTTGCTTTAGTGATGAATGGCTTCAGCAAAGAAAAATGTGCATTGCAAATGAAAGCAAATTCATTGCAGCAACGTCGATGTCGTACGATATCGAAAATTCATTGTGGTATAGAAAGGTATAGAAAGCAATGCTTCCGAAACAAGAAAAGTAGTCTGTCCCTTATCATTGCTCGTGATCATTAATTTTTATGGATTATACGAATCTGACAAAAAATACATTCAAAGAGAAGGATTTTATCAGACACGTTGCTGACTGGCGCTCTACCTAAAATATTACAGATAAACCCCTATTTATAAAGCTCCTAACATAAACTGATGATCCAATCCGATGACATATCGTTGTTTACATTTTCGCCAACAACGCGAGGGTGTATGATGATACAGTAGTGCAACGACATCTACAATTCGTCGCGTTGTGTCTTTCAGTGAGACGGATATACGCGTCGACTGGTGCGGAACCAGGACCCAACCCCGATTAACAAGTAGCTTACATTGTTTCATGTTTCTTGAAATGACCATCAATGCAAATCAAGACTCCCTCTCTCCAATTCTCCCGCGTTAGCTAGAACAAGAACCATTACAATTTCCTTCTTCACATCTCCTAGCTTTCGCGTTTTACACTGCTTACCTGCATCTAAAGCAAAATTTCCGCAACATGTTCACCCAGACCTTTCTTTTCCCCATTCGCAACATCATCATTAACTCTCCAAACATGATTCCACCGCGTCTACCATTCACGTCACACTGTAATTATGTGTTGAATACATGCACTGTGCAAATATATGTTTAATTCATGATCTTTGCTTCGATCCTATGCCCTGTTGATTCATATCCACAATTAATAAATTGATATCCAAAGTTAATTTCATTAAGTGATTGTAATTTTTGGTTCATGATTAAATTAATCTCTTTGTGGCTGAGTGTTTAACTCGAGGATGAGTTGTATTCCTCCCCCCACAAAATAATACCACGCTCTTCTGTTTGATATATCTGACTACTAATCATTGGATAATGAAAAGGAGTCAGAAACAACATGAAAATAAGAGTAATAGACGGTTTTGGTCAATAAGTTAAAAAATAGTAACGAAAATTACAAGTTCTAAAAAAGGAGTGCTTGTAAACAAATTTGTATGCAACATGAATTTAATGAAAAGTAGACAGCGTGAAAAATCCTCCACAAAACTTAGGACCTGATTACATTTTTGTCAAATACAATATTTTCTGTAATTCTCCCGATTTTTGTAACATAACACTTACCGCGGAAGATATAAAGATCTCTTTTTTAGCGAATTTGGGTATGTTATTTTCGTAGCGCAGAGCTAGGGAATATGACTGTATGGCAAAGAATAATTCTATGATCACAAGGTTATTTAGTAGCAATCGCATATTTTACTGAAGCAAAATTAAGTTTTTAGAATTTAAGTCACGGACGTTTAAACGGATGATGCAACTCTGCGTCATGAGAGCACTAGGTCTTCCAAAGGATAGCAACAGAAGCATTTTGACGCCCTTAAAATTTAACGATTTCCTTCGGATTTAAACCTGTGAATTGAGTGGAACAGTCCCACATACTATCATACCTAACTATAGTGTAAACCAACGCAGCCATCAACTTTATTTATCTATTGGGGTTCAGGGGCCCTTTACCAACGAATAACCTACAGAGTGATTATGTAGTGAGTACATGGCAGCGATAATAACGGTACGAGGATGGAAAAGTGGTGAAATGAGAGCCAGAGAAAACGGGGGGAAATCCGAGGAGACCTGCCTCTGTCTACCACAAATTCAACACGTATTGGACACAGGTGAACTCGTGCCCCAGTCGGAAGGTGGTGTTCTAGAGTTCCTGACTGTGGTGGATTTTCGACACTAGCTATGTAGCTACGTCGAACACAGCTGCTGACGAGAAAGATTCTAGCGGCCGGCTGCTCTGATCGGCAGTTTTCCGTGGTTTGCCCGATCAATAACCGATGAATGCCCGAGCAGTAATCTAACAAACGGGCCTCTGACCGCGCGCGATCTTTCCTACCTCATCTCATCCTCCCCTTACACACATATACGTATACTTACATGCAATACACTACTACACATGTCGGGAGACCAATCGGGGGTTTATAACTTGCTCTCGCTTGGATAGTACCTCGCTGGAGGAGGTACCTGGAGGAGATTCCTCTCAAACCTACCCTAACGGGACTAATGACCATAGTTAATGTACCCGGAAACATCAATCGGGCCCCTCCGCGAGAGATGGCTCAGTGCATCAACTGATGTCATTGCAGTGTCCCTGACCGGGAGGTCCGAAGTTCGAGTACCGACAGTGGCAAGATTTTCGACACTAACTTGTCAGCTAGGTCGAATGCAGACGCTGTCTGAGGAGAATTCTAGCGGCCGGCTGCTCTGATCGGCAGTTTTCTGTGGTTTCTCCGATCAACACCAGGTGAATGCCGGGACAGTACCCTAACAAACGGGCAACGCTGGCCAGGATCGCACGCGATCTTTCCTTCGTGTTCCTTGTCCTATCCTCTCCCCTTTCACACACACTTACACTTACATGCACTACACAACCATAAATGCCGGGAGACCGGTCGGGAGCTTAGAGATTGTCCCGGCTGTGGCGGTGCCTCGTTGGTGGGAGATACCTGATTGGGAAAACCCTACTAGGTGATGGTAGGTCGGCGCCCGATTTCGCCATCCAGCGGGGGAAAGTCACAGCCACCTCTCGTTGAAAAAACATGCACTACACATACGGGATAATATATTCTTAGTTGACGTGCCCAGAATCACTAACAACCAACCAACCAACCAACCGGGTCCCAGCGATGAAGGCGCGCTAGCCATTTCCTTGGAGCTCCCTTCCACACCGCAGTCATTTAATTGTATTGAACCTTTTTCCCGTAGTCGTGACATGCCACGATGTATCCACCGAGAGCCCGTCTCTTTCGCCGTCGCCACGCCTCCCTGCGCGCCCGTCGGCGGGGCTCCCCTGGGCAGCGCCATCGATCAGACGGCGCACGAGCGACGCGGTAATCTGCGAACGCGTTCATTAGCACTCGCGAAATTGGCGCAGGATGAATACACGCCTGCCGCCTCGCCGAGACACCGCCCACTCCAATCGACATGCGACGCGGCCTCGGCGGCGGGAGCGCTATCGTGGTGGTGGAGATGGATGGTATGGTGGTCGTATGGTGGTAGAAAAGGTGGTGGTGGTGGTGGTGACGGTAATGAAGGTGCTGCTGTAAGTGGGGTAGCGGTGATGGTGGTGGAGGTCATGGTGATTGTGGTAACGGTGGCGATGTGTGATGTTGGTGATACCGATGATGGTGGTGGTGGTGGTGGTGGTGGTGGTTGTAGTAGTGGTGAAGGTGGTGGTGGTTGGGAGGAGTTGGAGGGCATGTTGATCATATCGTGATAGAGAAGGTAGTGGTGGTGGTGGTGGTGGTGCTGGTGGTGGTGGTGGTGCTGGTGGTAGTGTCAATGAAGCTGCAGGAGTAAGAAGCCACGAGAAGTTCAATTTTCAACATGTATTTCATTAGGATACTTCGGATTAAATGAAGATGAGAGTTCACATTACTAGTATCAGAATCATTACGTAATATTGATGTCAGTTGTGCATTTTAAGATCGTTATAACCCTGAATCGTTAAAAGAAAATCGTATTGGATATATACGCTCTGTTACTGATAAGAGTACTAATTAATTGTCACGTACCCTCTTCACTCCCATTACGACTTTCATTTTCTGTACCATTAATACCACTCGATACTATTTTAAATACATTCATAAATTAAACATTCATGAAAGAATAAATGATACAATTTCCTGTATTGCGAGTGAAGTTTAATAAAAACAAAAGCGCCTCAGAGAGAATAATAAATAGTTCGATGAAATCCTTCACACTTTATTGGATATTCATGATATTTTCTTAGAAAGATTAGAAAACGTATCCAAGAGATTTATTTATCAAAATTTAATATTAGTGATTATTGCATTTTGTGCCAGGTTATGATAGAAAATTGTATCTTTTCATTGGCTGTGCTTCTTCAAAACGTTATTGTATTTATGTCCTTTACAGTTTCCCATACTGGGAAAATAATAATGAATTAATTTAAATGAGAAGTACATGTGGTTAATTTAAGTTGTCATTTAGTGATAAATTGATATAATTATATGTATGAATAAATTTGCATATAAGTGTAAGTACACATGACAGTACTATAGAGACAACTAAATAAGCTTTGTCGCTTAATAAGACAACCTATATTACGAAATATATATCCCCAAATACTGAGGATTAGATTGTTCCGTTGCAACTACGCTTTCATTGCCGTTCGAGACGGAAACAACGGGCATATTACCGCCTCCTGAAGGCACAATATATCAGCGTTCCCGTAGCTGTAGGAGTCCTTCCTAGAAATTTCCGCGTAAATTAACAGGCAGACGAAGCATATTGGACGTCAAACTCCACTCCGGAGACGCTTTCCATTGTTCCTCAATGTGCGCTCTTCGTCTCCGGGAGGTTCGTACGTGCGAGAGCAGGCAATATCGTCGCCGCCCTCGTTCTCACACTTCCCATCACCAGCGCCCCCTCGCCCCGGCCGACTAGTTGCCGCAGCCCTCGCCTTCGCAATCTACGGCTCGAGCGCCCGCCGTCGGCACCAACTCCGCTACCTTCACCATTGGCACCGCGGGCACAATCGAATCGCCCACTTCACCGTCATCGCCCCACTTCACCGTCATCGCCCCACTTCACCGTCATCGCCCCACTTCACCGTCATCGCCCCACTTCACCGTCATCGCCCCACTTCACCGTCATCGCCCCACTTCACCGTCATCGCCCCACTTCACCGTCATCGCCCCACTTCACCGTCATCGCCCCACTTCACCGCCATCGCCCCACTTCACCGTCATCGCCCCACTTCACCCTCATCGCCCCACTTCACCGTCATCGCCCCACTTCACCGTCATCGCCCCACTTCACCGTCATCGCCCCACTTCACCGTCAAATGCCCTACTTCACCGTCATCGCCCCACCACCGTCATCGCCCACTTCACCGTCATCGCCCACTTCACCGTCATCGCCCACTTCACCGTCATCGCCCACTTCACCGTCATCGCCCACTTCACCGTCATCGCCCCACTTCACCGTCATCGCCCCACTTCACCGTCATCGCCCCACTTCACCGTCATCGCCCCACTTCACCGTCATCGCCCCACTTCACCGTCATCGCCCCACTTCACCGTCATCGCCCCACTTCACCGTCATCGCCCCACTTCACCGTCATCGCCCACTTCACCGTCATCGCCGGCAACGTCTTCGTTGACCCAATCTCCACCCAGGTCGTTGCCTTTACCACCGCGACCGCCGTCTCCGCCCCGCCCCCTTTCCACCCGCAGCCTCCGGACACAAAACACCCTGCAGAACACGGAGGCGCGTTGTCCGGGCGCGCTCCCCGATATGTCAAACAGCCTCTGGCGCAGCGGGAAACGCGAATATTTGTGACAGCACGCGGCTGACACGCGCAACGAAGACAAACGAGCGGCTCCACGTGCCCGCCCCGCCACGCCACGCCACCCCACGCCACGCCGTTCCACGCCGCTCCCCTCCCAGCGTGACGCTGCCTCATCCTCATCGCCATGCCATATCCCTGCTCCGTCGCCTCCCCTCCTCGCCACACTTACTCAAGTCTCCTACTCTACATTCACCTCCTCGCCATCCTACTCGCCTCGTCACAGCGTCGTCAGATAACCTCCTCCCCGCCTCGGCACAGCCTCGCCACCCCACATCCCCTCCTCGCCAGCCTCCCCGCCGTGATACAGCCTCGCCACATCACATCCCCGCCTCGCCAGATAACCTACCTTGCCAGCCACTCCGCCTCAACACAACCTTGCCACGCCACATCCCCGCCGCGTAACCACCTCCCCGCCTCAACACAGCCTCGCCGCTCTACATCCCCGCCTCACGAGATAACCTACCTCGCCAGCCTCCCCGCCTCGTCAAGCCTCGCCACGCCACATCCCCGCCTCGCCAGATAACCTATCTTGCCAGCCTCCCCGCCTTAATACAACCTCGCCACGCCACATACCCGCTTCTTCAGATCACCTACCTCGCCAGGCTCCCCGCCTCGACACAGCCTCGCCTTACCACATCCCCACCTCACCAGATAACTGACCTCGCCAACCTCCTCGCCTCGTCACAGCCTCGCCACACCAAATTCCCACCTCGCCAGTCTCCCCGCCTAGTCACAGCCTCGCCACGCCACATCCCCGCCTCGCCATGCCCCTGCCTCGTCATCGTCCCCGCCCCTTCTATTCCCGTTTTTACCCCGAGAAAGCTCTGCACCATTCCGACCGAACGTCGTTTGCTCCTCACTTCATTTGGCAGACTCTTGTTCCACGAGTCCTACATTTCACGAATTCGTCGCAAGAGAAGTTCCGTTGCAACAGATCGGGTTGAAATTGAGGGCGCGCGTTCTTCCGTTTCTGTCTCGGAGAGAGAGGTCAATTTATGGCCGAGGTGCCGGGTATTTCGAAAGGTGGAAAAAACTCTACCGTAGACATGTAGTACCTACGGCTTCAAAATGCCATTGGCTAAATATCGGGCAACATTAACCCCGCCGACAATTACCACTCCTCTTCCGTATTAGCTCAAATAAGGAATGAGTAGCGTACCCGTGCGAGAACTTTCGCACGTTAAACCCTACCCTAATGTTTCCTAAGGATATCGTGAAACTTAAATATATAGACATGTGGTCCGTTTCCATCGTAGTTCCTCCCACAATTAGGTACACGGCACTTTTAGACCACGACAAAACGGTAAATGAATAGTTGCAATAGAAGCAATCTTCATCGGTATCAAGCAACTTCTAATAGTACTTCTAGTTGTTGCTACGAGAGCGAATCTTGAATTAATAATTATGCAAATAAACCTCGTCAATCAGTGCAAATCAAGGTGTACACAGAAAGCGTAAATATAAGACGGAGGAATCTAGGCCTTCTAAGTGTGACTTCAAAAAGATGGCCACCAGTACCATGGACTCATGGAGGAATATAGTTAGTTAGTTAGTTAATGCCTTATTTTACGTGGCGAGACTCGGGCCATCAGGCCCGCTCTTCCGTCTAACCACGCAAATTTCGTTACGTTCCTTTCACCACCTAGCGGAGAAAGGAGGTATTATCTTGGGCGACGAAACAGGCGGATCTCAATTTTGCTCAGAGGCTTCTTTTAGGCTTGAGGATCTTTTACATGCAGTAAACCTACTAACATGGGACAGCCGGCTTTACTTCCCCTCCGAAGGAAGGCGTACGAAGGATTTTTTCGCCCTTAAAAATGCTTGAGGAATATATTCTGTATTCTTCCATATATATGTGGTATTGGTAGGAAGAATATCTCATCCTATAAATTACGATGTGAGAAACGTTCCATTGAGGCCTTTGGCTTCATATTTTAATTTTTAAGGCAGTAGAACGCTTCGTTTAGGAGTTATTTAACAATATATCTGACCGTGTGTTTTAGGTTGCATTTAACGTTAATAATTTAGATGCGTTTTTCAAACAAATCTTTCATATTTTTAAAATCACAGTGCAATTAGTCACGCCTCCGTGAAATTTTCTTTCTTTAGAGACCTCTTTTATAAATATTGGTTGCCTGTGAGAGCCGCAAAAGGTATGTAGTATACTATTGAAATAATAAAGGAGACGACGATGAAAGTCAATGGGCAAAAGATCTTAGTTGTCGGTTCCTGAGGGATGGAAGGGGAGGTGGGAAGGGAATTGTAGTTAAAATTGGTCTATAATACTCACAGGCTGAATCACATAACCTGTCAAAGGGCATGTGTCTAGCAATTCAGTCCGATTCCTGGATAAACGCTTGCATTAACAATCCCCCGACAACGACATAACAACAATGTCCATACCCCACATTTCTTCTGCCCGTTGTGAAGATACTATGACGCTGGTATTGAATTTTTTTCACGAGAGCTTGCCTAAAATTAAATTTTTATACTTATAAATACATCCGTCACATCTCGGTCACGTACTATTTCAATATAAAATAGCAATAAAATGAATGCTGTGCAGCATTCTTTTTAGTAACGCTCTATTATCCTCTGATGCTTTGTTTGTGTTTTCTATACAAATGACCCGGATTCGCTAGTCTAAAATAGGAATTTTGCACTCATCACATTGTTTGTTAGGTAACAAGAGAACATCATGATTCAAACTCTATTCAGGATAAGTAAAATCAATCATTAGCGAATTATCCTCAATATTTGTTTAATATCAATAGCGCAAATACATTCTCGATGAATATCACTGTATGATTTTATGGTCAGTATTGCAAGCCAACGCTTTTTAAACATAATTACTGTTCTCTCCTCGGTATACAAAATGCATGTATTCAGCCACACAGTTGAAGAGAGGTTATTAGGGTAAATGCAAACATCTGAACACAGGAAATTAATGTCCCTGCAGAAAAACAAGACAACTGAAATTCTGTGAAATTATTCTATTCGCGTTCCATTACCGCACTGGTGGTTGAGAGTACAATTTTTATTCTCATCCACGTATCTTTTTCAACCAATACGTTTGGTGCTGAAAACCTCGTCCAGTGAGATAAATAAACGATATGCACTTAAAGAATGTAACCAACTCAAAGACAAAACCTCGGGAATCGACTCTTCTCTGTAGAGAAGACAAAAGGCTAGATGACAAATGTGAACAGAAATTCATATTCAGAACGATATATACATTGTTCGAGTCGACATGTTGTGCACAACAGTGATTAGTAATCGTTAGACATCGGATGTTTAGGGAAATGCCTATTTTATTCTAGCGAACTTATTTAAAGGCTGATAATATATGTGCACGAATCATAACAAATGTTGACAAATGACGAAGTTTTATAATGCTTATTTTTGCTTTTTTAATCATAAATGTCTTTTTAGCATAAATACTTTTTTTAGGACTTATATATTATTTTTATATACAATGCTCAGATAACAGAAAATCGGTCATGGTCCAATGTGACCATTCATTACGATATCTTCAATTCACGTCTTGGTCTTTTAAAATACAAGATAATTCCCTAAAGTATGCCAACTGACTTTTCTCCATTTTCCTATTTCATAAATACCAGCCCTGTTCTGAGAACATGGTCGATTGACAATACACCGAAAGGGGACACCGAGGGCACCGAAATTTTAAGTGGAATTAAATGTAAATGCCCAGAAGATTTTATTGATGCTAGTGTTGGACTTCTGAATCATGCCAGTCACATCAGTGGATGTTGAGATATCCTTCTCCGCATTCATACGGATTTTGTCTCTCAATCGTCGCAAACTTCTAATTGTGATCCTTGAAAAGTTACTAGTAAAATGCAAATATTACTGGTTAATGAAAACTATTAAGAATAAAATGTAGAAGAGTTGTAAATATGTAAATCTCGTTTTACATTAAATTGTACGAACTTGGTTTTGTGGATTTAAGTTTATACAAAATAATATAGGCAAAAATTACAAACAATTTTTCATTTTATTGTACATGTAACTTATGACAGTGCCTTTTTTCTCCTTATTCTTGATATTTTCAGTGCCTTTGTAGACGCCTAAATGACAATTTTTTAGTGAATAAACATCCGATGTTTACAACATTCAAGGGAAGGTAATGCAATCCGACCCTGCCAACACTTTCACTTTACGTTTGTACTTCCAAGAATACGTTTCTAACGTATCAGCTGAAAGTTCTCTCCTCTACCTGGGAGCAGGCCTCCGCTGTCTTCCGCTTTGAGTCCCGAACACGATCAAAAACCCTGATGTAATGGAGTTGCCGATTTCGTACGCGCAGAGATAGATCTCCACTCACAGCAAACAATTACATAATGGATTTCACGTGTTCACAATTGTGAAATGCAATCTCCGACAACTCCAAAAGAACGCATTCCCAGGATCCTTTTTCATAAAAGCTGTTTTTACCATACTTATTATTAATATTATTATTAATATTATTGTTAATATTATTATTAATATTATTAATATCATTATTATTATTATTATTATAAATTATCTCATTAAATTTAAAGACAGTTCATTATTACAATCTTGTTATATTGCCAATTACTCAATTCGTATTTTTCACCACACTATTTTAGAAATTACTTAAATGCTATGTTAATGATTCTGCTACAACAGTGCAGTAGCAATGAAAAAATAGGATGAAAAAAAGGCGGAAGCATTTGAAATGAGCGTTTGATCAAGGATGGAAAAGTTTAAATGGACGGAAAGGATATAACTGGAGAAATTACGTGGGAAAGTTAAAGTATGAGCACCAGGATAGAGCATAGTTTGAGAGGAGAAAAAAACACATACAGAACAGATATAAAAGACTATAAGGAAAGAAAAGAAAAGGACAAAGAGGTCGAAAACAAATACTAATATTGAATCTCAATACGAAAGATATTGAAGGGAGTAAAGAGCACAGAAGAATCAGGGCTAATGAAGAGCAGAACACTTAATGAAGTTATTAGGAGTCCATTCTCGAAAATTTCCCGTCGTTTCTCTCGTTAAAAAAGCCAAATTTTATACTTTCATGTACATTTCTTAGATACAGAACGCATGTATATTTTGCGTACACGTCTTGAATAATTCAGAACAGCTTTTTTTCTCTTTCTTTCTATTTCTTTCTTTCTTTCTATTTCTTCCTATTTCTTTCTTTCTATTTCTTTCTTTCTTTCCTTCTCTTGCCTTGCGTTCGATTAATAGAAGGTAATAGTACATTCCGTGGTCTGCAAAGAAGTACACAACGTACTGTGTACAACTGTACATTTCTGTTATAAAAGGAAGAAGCCACTTTCGCCTCGAGTGTACATTTCGCCCGTCTCTTTCACATCCAATCACCAGCCCCCGAAGTGCATCCACCCACCAGCTTAATTCGACAACCGCCGGAGCAGCTGGGGGGAGGGAGGGGGGAACCCCAAAAGCCACAGCCGCTGGCGGCATGAACCCACGGAGGCAGCGGTCGCCGCTCCGGCGCTCTCTATTGAGACATTCCCGGGCGGCATTCTTGCGCGCGTTGTTCGCTGCAACCCCGGCCGACGGGGCGTGTTTCTATGGAGCGCGCGATCGATTCGCGGACGGACGGACGGACGGACGGACGGACGGATGGGCACTCGTCAGCGGCCCAGGCGGCGGCGACCCTAAGGCCCGCGGCGGAGGAGGAGGAGGAGGAGACGGAAACGAAGCCCGCGGAGAGAACTGTGACCCTGACAGGAGCAATGAGGATGTTTGTGAGAGTGGTAGAGGAGATGGTGACTGAAGCAAAAGCAGCGGAGGATTCTGTCTCTCTCAGGGTCACTGGTTTCGTTCACAGCATCTCATTTGGAGATAGGATGGTGATGGACACGAAGGCTACAAATTATTCTGCGACCCTATCACGAAAGCCAAGGCGGTGGAGAAAACTGGCTGTGACTATGGCGATGAATTTACGATGATGGTGATGAAAGGGCACTGTTGTGATTTGATTTGATTTTTTCGTGTTTCCGGGCGCGTCAACAGCTTTGGTCATTAGCCCCGTAAGTGTAGTGCATGTTTGTTCTCGGGAGATGGCTGTGATCTTCCCCCGCTGGATGGCGAGATCCGGCGCCGACCTACCGTCGGCTAGTGGGGTTTCCCCCTAACCAGGACTCTCCCACCAGCGGGGCACCGCCCCAGCCGGGACAAGCTCTAAGCTCCCGACCGGTCTCCCGGAATGTGTGATAGTGTAGTGCATGTTAGTGTAAGTGTGTGTAAGGGGAGAGGAGAGGACAAGGAAGAGGAAGGAAAGATCGCGCGCTGTCCCTGGCCCGTTTGGTAGGGTACTGCTCCGGCATTCGCCTGGTGTTGATCGGAGATACCACGGAAAACTACCGATCAGAGCAGCCGGCCACTACATCCAGACAGCGACTGAATTCGACCTAGCTGAAGAGCTAGTGTCGAAATTCCTGCCGCCGTCAGGACTCGAACCTAGGACCTCCCGGTCAGAGTCGCTGCAGTGACATCAGTTGATGCACTGAGCTATCGCTCCCGGTGGCACTGTTGTGGGATACTGTGTCGCTGGAATAAGTAACACCATTATTGTGAAAATGGATAATATGTCGGTGACAGAAACGAAGGCGTTGGATGATACTGTCTCTTGCGGAGACATTCATGTTGGGTGTATCATGACGATGATTGCGAAGGATTTGGATCACAGTGTCTTTGTCAAAAATACTGGCGGCGTTTGTGGTAGTGGCAGATGCGATGGTTATGTTGATAGTGATGGAAGAAGCTATGGCACAGGAGACGACAAACTGATGGCACTATTACTTGAAAATACTGTGCCCAAGAAAATAACTCTGGCGATGTTTATGGCTGAGACAGATACAATGGTGATGGAAGCCAAGAGGAGGATACTGGTCTTCGGATAGAAATAAGATTTCTGCAGCAGCGGCGACGGCGTTAGAAAAATCGGGGACACGCCGAACGTCGAATCGATGGCATCGGAGATTGAGGATGTGCTGACGAGGACGAGCGTGTTGAAACTCATGAAGGGGAAAGCTTGGGTAGGGAGAAATTCACTTCGTCACTTCAATGGCTGCGGATCGACAAGGGAAAACGAAAGAAACACGATGTTGAATGAAAAGCGATGCAGAAAGCGAAATAATAGGGTAAGTAGACCAAACTGCTCGACTGATATGAGTGACAGGAGGTAGGAATATTTTTGAAGCGCAAAAATCAGGCGGAAGTAGCGTTGAAAACTTGGTAGGTATAATACCAGGAACGGAAGAAAACCGGATTGTGAGGACATTAGAAAGAAATATTGACGATAGAATCTTGAAAGACTGTAGCGGACACGATACGTAGTGTGGAGGCAAAAAATCGGGAAGTGATGTGTAGGTTTGGGAGCTGTTGTCAGATATTGAGTGTGACTGACCTTTGGTTGACTTGGGTGTAATTAGGTTAGTTTCGGTTAGGTTAGAAGGAATAGAATTAGGTTGTATGGCATACCATTGGGTTGGGTTTGTTTTGGCGCAGGTTTCGTTTAGGTTAAAATTTAGATTTAGGCCTGGGTTTTGGTTCATTGAGTTTGGAGCAATAAGTTAGGTGTGTTGAATTGAATTTTATGCCTTGAGATTGGTTTTGGTGAGTTGGGGTTGGTTTTAGTAGATTGATATTAGGTTTGGAGGGTTAGGATTATATTTAATGGTTTGAGTTTGTTTTTGTATTGAATTTGTTGTGATAGGTTTGGCTCAGTGGGTTTAGATTTAGATATAGACCTAGGTTTGATTCATTGAGTTTGGAGCAATACATTTGGTGTATTGGATTGAGTTTGATGGCTTCAAATTGGTTTTGGTGGGTTGTGGTTGGTTTCATTAGGTTGATAATGGGTTTGGAGGGTTGGAATTATATTTAGTGGTTTAAGATTAGGTTTGTATTCAATTGGTTGTGATAGGTTTGGTTGGTAAGATTTTCAAAATTGGAAGTAATGGCTGCAAGTATCTGTTGCACAGTGTAATGGTGGGGGATACGGTGAGATAGAACGGAATGGGATGCTACGGAACAGCGTGGGACAGAACGGCATGCGAAGGCACGGCGGTATAGTTCACGCGGAGACTCGGTTAGCAAGAAACAGCGAGGGTGGCAGAAACACGAGGATACGGCGGCGTGTGTGCGTGGGCGAGCGTGGGGGCGGTGCCGCCGGCCGGGTGGGCCGGGGTGGGCGTATTGTCCGCGTGGCTGGCATTCCGGGCAGCCGCCCCGGAAGATTGAGGCTCTCCGGGAGGAGCGGAGCGGAGCGGCGTCCGCGACCCTCGCCGCCCCAGGCACGCTGATACGCGAGGGCGGGTGGCGCAGGGGAGAGTTATGAAACATTTTTGTGTTCCGGCGGCTTGTTCCCATCGCCGTCGGAGGAACTTTTACAACAGCGAAATTGGAAATTGAAAATTGGACGTGAAACTAGATGTCACCCCAATGAATCATTTAAGCGCTATTACATGCGTTGTTCATTATTTTAATGGTATAATTATGATTCGTAATTAAACTTCGGAGAATGTTCTCGAAGTTCGATGTTTTAAATTGCGGATATTTCACTTACTGAAGCGTCACCACACATTACGTAATTTCATGCGGTCATATTTATTAATGAATGCAAATTTTGGATTTTCATAATTTATTAGTGGCAAGTTACATTTATTGTTGTATATACTATTAGAAATGTTATATGAAATGACATGTATGCATGTAAATACGTAACACTGAAATCTAAACTCTAATTTTCTTGAAATATATGAAAAATGAAATAATGAATTCAGTGGTGGCTAGGAAAGCTATTTCTGGATTTTTTGTCACATCCGTCAGATATATAAAAACGTCAGTCATAATTAACTTACACTAATGCAACTCTGATATTATACGAGATTTGGGGTAGAAGTCATGGCAATTTTTTTAAAAAGAAATGTTATCGAATCACTCAATTTTATTTGTGTGAAAGAAATGAACACACAATATGTGTTCACAACAACGATTGGCTTTTGTCTGACTGTCGCCGTGCGAGGTGATAACCCGTTTTGGGAAGCGCCCATACACCAAGATACAGTGGCGTAGCTAGGGGGGCAGGGGGTCGGTGGGCCCCAGGTAACGCCATTTTAAGGATGACATTAATTATAAAGTGTTAAAGTTCGAATTATACAATTTTAATTTATTTAATTATTAATTTATTAATTATGTTAATTTATTAAATATGTTGATTTATTAATTAAAATACAGTTAAATCATATATACTAAGAAAGCAAAGAAAAATAATGTAAAGTAAAACGCGAAACAATAAGCAATGAGCCCCAATTCTTCAGTGGTCCAAGAGTCTCGATTTCGGCGATTACTTTATCTTATCTTACCGTTAATTTTGATAAAATAATCTTCAAATTATCTTTCATATCCTGCAAACATGCTTGTATTTTTATTAAATAATGTACAAAATATTCAGATATAGATATTTTTATATTTAACTAGCTGACCCGGCGAACTCTGTTCCGCCTTAACAGAGAACTCCGTTCCGCCCAAACATACGAAAACCCGCGAAAATCACGCGAAAACGTGTGAAATCACGCGAATACATGCGAAATCACGCGAAAACGTGCGAAAACCTGCGTTCTCACACAGGAACGCTGTCGAACGGGATAAACAGTATCCAATGTCCGTCTCCTGGCTCTGAGCTTCCTGCTCACCAAATCGGTACAGCCGTTCTTGAGTTATAAATAGTGTAACTAACACGACTACATATAGATATAACGGCAAACGAAAGGCGGCTTTCATTTTCGCCTTCTGTTATCAGTGAGGCGTTACAACAATGGGTTACAACAGGCAACAATGGCCGCTAACATGTGAAATCACGCGAAAACGTGCGAAAACGTGCAAAAACGTGCGTTCTCACACAGGAACACTGTCGAACGGAATAAACAGTACCCTATGTCCGTCTCCTGGTTCTAAGCTTCCTGCTCACCAAATCGGTACAGCCGTTCTTGAGTTATAAATAGTGTAACTAACACGACTACATATAGATATAACGGCAAACGAAAGGCGGCTTTCATTTTCGCCTTCTGTTATCAGTGAGGCGTTACAACAATGGGTTACAACAGGCAACAATGGCCGCTAACATGTGAAATCACGCGAAAACGTGCGAAAACGTGCAAAAACGTGCGTTCTCACACAGGAACACTGTCGAACGGAATAAACAGTACCCTATGTCCGTCTCCTGGTTCTAAGCTTCCTGTCATGACCAAATCGAGGCAAGAAATGTGTGTTCTTGGAGTTATAAATAGGTAACTTAACACGACTACATATAGATATAACGGCAAAAGTCTGCAAAGGCGGCTTTTACTTTCGCCTTCTGTTATCAGTGAGGCGTTACAACAATGGGTTACAACAGGCAACAAAATAGCCGCTAACATGTGAATCACTTCAAAACATGCGAAATCACGCGAAAACGTGCGTTCTCACACAGGAACGCTGTCGAACGGGATAAAGAGTATGCTATGTCCGTCTCCTGGTTCTAAGCTTCCTGCTCACCAATTTTCAGCCAAATCGGTACAGCCGTTCTTGAGTTATAAATAGTGTAACTAACACGACTTTCTTTTATATATATAGATTTAGGGAGGGTGATACCATTAGTTTTGTCCCAGGTAACACTAAATTAAACTACGCCACAGCCAAGATAGCCGTTCTCCATGAGAGAAATGCCCATGGTCTATGAGTGTGCTGCCTGATGTGACACGTGCAGTAATCGAGCATCTGCCTAAGAGAATGAAATGCTTCTGGAACATGAAATCAGTACCATCATTTCAAGTACCTTAGTAAATATGAGAAACAATATTTCGTTAAGTCGTTAAACGTCTAGGCATTTATTTCACATCTTGTCCTTTCATATGGTTATTACCTTTCCCACCTGTGCTGGTATTCTCATAAAAATAGTTGCCATTACTTATGACCCAACTCTCGAATTAACATGTGACTGCTTTAGTTATTAGTATAATTCATACAGAAACACTAGTCTAATAGTAACAGAATGGCATCACTTAATCGATTCGGAGGACTACGAGTGCGACTGTGTGCACTGACACGTCTCTCTTCAAAAGGCCATTGGTGCGCACCACTTCCGAGGTATTCAATGTTCTCTTGCCATTTAGGTGCGTTTGATTTCATACGCGAGTCGCATTAACTAGATTTCCTTATTTGATACGCACCTTTAAAAATTGTACATCTAAGAAATGTAAAATTTGGAATTGAGTAAGGTAGAGAGTTTGAAAGGCGCGAAAAAGCAGAAAGAGATGGTATGTTTTAACGCGTAAAACAGTTCACAAGTATTACTACTGTATTAAGAAGAAAATTATTTTCCGAGAAACAGAACCTACAAGGAATACCTTATACCACCCCCATCCAAGTAGCTGGATTCCAGATATCGTGGCTGGGAAAAAAAACTCGAGGTGTCACAAAGGCCAATTCCTCTCATCTTCTTTTTTTAGCGGTACATGGCGCCGCACTATAATCGCAATTTTGGTACGATTCAAGGAGCAACCCTAGCTATCTGAAAGAGAAAACTAGCGGATCCGAGAAACCCAGAACTAGCTCGTAGAGAGAACAAGCTGAAAGAGAGTGTACTGGGCAGTGGCTCCAGAGCCATAGCTATCGACACACCTTTCCTAGAGCAAATGTGTGAAACTTTCAATTAACACAGAAAAATTGAGTTTAAAAGAAGTACAGAGAATTGGAATTCAATCTCGCAACGCTGTAAATGTCTGGCATGAAAAATGATACCTTGTTCTCAGACAGCTACATGTACTACCATGTAGGCACAGTCATTGTACACGATTTTTAGCCTCCTTCGAATATATTAATTTTATGGTTACTCAAAAACAAATAATTCTGAGTTAGAATGGAAAATCAAATATATACTAATAAATCGAAGAGTTTTATAAAATACCATTCCTTTTGTAATGAAATCATTTGCTTATAAACGTTACGAAGCGAGACACACCTACATGCCCCACATTTTTGTAGTTTTATTTCAATTTTCTGCGCGCGTTGGATATTAGTACTATAGATTCATCTTGTACAACGTTGAAAGTAGCGTTTCGGGTGAAAAAAGGAACTCCTTTTCTATTAGGAAAATAGGTATCAATTTTCGGAAAGGTACTGTCCCTAATGAGTTTTATTCTCAATCATGCATTGTTTACCACAAATAAACACAATCTGCAATTTTAAGATTAACAAATTACAAAAAAAAATCCAAATAACCAATTTTTTTGTTTCCTAAACTATGTAAGTACTTCGTACGTTTTCTAAAATTGAATGATTTCAAACATCAGTTTTGTGGAAATTGTCCGTTGCACTTCTAAGTTCTTCAGAGACCAAACATTTTAGAACAGAATAATTACTTCCAGAATAATTACACAGTCGATCATACAGTCGTCATTACAATATCAACGTAATGATTGGTTTGAAGGAAGATTAAAAGGAAGTAATTGAATACTTACATTTCCATTTCCATTAAAACGAAGGTAATAAGGAACGGAATTACAGCACAATGGTTAATTCTAGACAAATTTTTTGAGTATTCTCTCCGTCAATTAGTGGAGCTTTCTCTATAATACACGGCCATAGAATGAAGGAATTACACTTCTGGCATAATTAAGATACTTTTGAAAAATCATCCAACAGAATTATATCAACGAAATATCTTCAAAAGATTGACACGAATTTGAAGAAATAACCGATCTTTGTTTTAAGAAATAATATAAATTTAAATATGTAAATTAAATTATTATATCAGTATTCAAGTAGACAAACTGTGACTCGCGAAGATTGAAATAAAGTAAACAATAATGAAAAAATGAGTATTTTGTCATTTGGACTATTTAAGGAAAGCTAATAAATTATATTATTCGCTATCAGAAGTAACATGCAAATATTTGGAAATGTCGAATCATTAAAGCAACTACATAATACGTATTTGCGAAAGAATGCAGTATCAATTATTACATGATGAAGTAACTTATTGATTACCAAACCTATGTAGCCACTTGAATTTACTGCAACGAGGCACTGCATTCAATTGAGAATCCCTCCATGTCTTACCTGAAACAAAGAAAAAAATCTAATTAAGCAGTCTCATGAAAGGACAAATGATGCTTTAAATGGTATGTAGGTTGTTAGTGATTCCGGGCACGTCAATTACTAGGGACATTATTCCCGTAAGTGTAGTACATGCTTTTTCTCTTCGAGAGGTGGCTCTGTTCTTCCCCCACTGGATGGCGATATCCGGCGCCGATCTACCGTCTGCTAGCGGGGTTTTCCCTAACCAGGTATCTCCCACCAGCGCGGCACCGTCCCGGCTGGGACAAGCTGTAAGCTCCCGACCGACCACCTGGCATGTGTGGTAGTGTAGTGCATATTAGTGTAAGTGTGTGTGTAAGGGGTGAGAAGAGGACAATGAAGAGGTAGGAAAGATCGCGCACGGTCTGCGGCCCGTTTGTTAGGGTACTGCTCCGGCATTCACCAGGTATTGATCGGAGAAACCGCGGAAAACTACCGATCAGAGCAGCCGGCCGCTAGAATTCTCCTCCTGACAGCGACTGAATTCGACCAAACTGAAAAGCTAGTGTCGAAAATCCTGCTACCGTCGGTACTCGAACGTAGGGCGTCCCGGTCAGTCACAGACATCAGTTGATGCATTGAGCCACCTCTCCCGGTGTGATGCTTTCGAACTGTGATATACCAAAGAACCACCGAGGACTGTAAGTAGTCAAGGAACGTTTATAATTCAACTAGGCAAATCCACGCATTGGCGATATGAAAAATACAGGTGACATATACCGCCACCATTCGGGTGGCAGAGACAAGAACAATAAAAAAAGAGGCGAACGAGACGAGAATTGGAAGATATAGACGGAGGAATGCTGGAACATTTAGAAAAGTAAATTAGATGACAAACGATGTAATTATTTTAATAATATTCGGGATTAGGCATCTGCCAGCGGCGAATATAAAAAAAATACTTTGTATATTAGACATGAAATAAGAAGAACTGGTAGAAGGAAGAATTGTCATGGCGCGGGAGGACAAGACGGGAGCACCGAGGAAAAGTAATGCGTGCGAAAAACTTGAAGTAAGGCCTTTCAGATCTGGAAAAAAATAAAACAAAGTTTAAAATATTTAATCTTTAACTATTTTGAACAGTTTTTTGTTATTGTCAAAGACGATTATTAAGTTATTTGAATGAAATATTATGTTATATTTTATATGAAACAAGGCTGGTTATTGCAGAAATATTGTGTGTAAACAATACAAAATTTGACAGGACAATCTCCAGGAATTTGCCGTTCGTATAAATGGCACGTCAGCGTACAATGATGACAGGGAAACAAAATTAAATTAAAATCGGAAAGATTAAAACATATCTCAGAACGAAAAAAAGGAACATCCCGAGAATTTTATAGTTATTCATTGTCCTGCCCTCACAGAATAAAATAAAGAATACAAAAGAGGAACATGTACCTCTTTTTCACCGGAGGATTCCAGAATCACCAAAATACCTCGAACCCAATTAATTCTAGGAAAATTTTGTAAGTTATTTCGTTGAGTAGACTATGAACATCAAAACTTGTCTTTTTAGGCAAATGTAGCGTTTCCAGGTCATAAAAGCAATTTCTGTCAGTCGCAAATGCCTATAAAACATATTTTCCTAGCAGCACAATATACTTGCTAACAAAACGCACCTTCCCCCAAACAAGCACACAACTTCAATTGAATAACCTTGTTTCGTACGCGGCGCTAACCTGATGAAACCGGAAGCCAACAATATGATTCGCTATCATGCCGCACAATATCGTGTATGGATCACACAGTATTGTACCGTCGCCATTATTTCGCGGTCGCTGCCACAATGGGCGCCTCTTCATCGGCTGCATTGTGCTGTCGCGTGGCAATGGGGGATGGCACGGCCAGGGGTGAGGAGCAGAGCGTGGGAGGGGCGGGGTGAGAGGCAGAGTGAGGGAGGGTATGACGAGGGGTGAGTAGCTGAGCGAGGGAGAGGATCGTGGGAGGGTATGACGAGGGGCAAAGATCAGAGACTGGGAGGTGTTGGGTAGTGGCAGAGCGTGGGAGGGTATGACGAGGGGTGAGGAGCAGAGCGTGGGAGAGGCGGGGTGAGAGGAAGAGTGAGGGAGGGTATGACGAGGGTTGAGGAGCAGAGCGAGATGGTGGGTGAGATAGAGCGTGGTGAGACGGAGCGTGGAAGGGCGGTGTAAGACGGAGCGGGAGGGGCAGGACAAAGGGGGAGTGGAGGGTGACGATACAGAAGCAGAGCCTGGGAGGGGTGGGGAGAGGCGGAGTGTGGGGAGGGTATGACGAGGGGTGGAGGTTGCAGTATGGGAGGGGCGGGTGAGAGGCGGAGCGTGGAAGGTGCGGGGGAGTGAGGCGAGGGAGGGAAGGAGGAGGAGTGGCGGGGTTGAGAGGCGGAGCGGGAGGGCGACGAGGGGGAGGAGCAGAGCGTGGGAGGGGGCGGGGTGAGAGGCGAAGCGTGAAAGGGGCGGGGAGGAGCGAATGAGGAAGGAGGGGAGGTGGTTGAGAGGTGAGCGGAGAGGGCATGACGAGGGTGGGGAGATCAGAGGCCTGGGGAGGGGTGGGGTGAGAGGCGGAGTGCGATGGGGCGGGGCGATGAGCAGAGCGTGGAGGGCAGGGTGGAGAGCGGGGCCTGGGGCGAATGGGGAAGGGGGGGGTGATGACAGGGTGGGAAAAGGGATAGACAGGGTGCCCCGATTCGGAACGAGGCGGGCAGGCAAAAGAGGGGAAGTGCGCGGCGGGGAAGGCGTGGTAGGGCTTTGTTAGGCGGGTGTCACTTTGCGGGACCTTCCACCTCATTCAAGGGGCGCCCTGGGCTTCCTCGACAGCCTCAGACAATCGCCAGCCCTTCCCTCCTTTCCCCACCCCTCCCCGATGACAACCCTCGCTCGCGGGCGCGGGAGCCGCCCAACAACAGCGCAACACCGTCGATCCCGGCGCTCCAACCAGAAATAAACAATATTTCTGACACGCAGAGGGAATATTAGCATTTGCATTCTGAAGTGTCCAAGTTACAAACACAAAGGTTCAATAAACAATTTATTGTCAAAAACCAGGTACAAAGCTATAGTGCCGGATATCCTGAAGAATTGGTACAGAGACGAAGCCGTGTTGTCGTAAGTCCAGAAGATGTACCAATGTATGCCGAGTCCACCAAGTAACCAGAAAGAAGAGTCCGTTGTCGTAGCGCTGTTGTCGTAGTCTATCGCACTTCACCGTAACCACCACTTAAACACTGTCTCGACGCACTTTCACCGCTGCTCGCTCGCTCACTCACTGACTGCTGCCTCAGCTCCGCGTCGAGGTTTTATAGCCCCCCCGGGCCGTAGGCCCGCCGACTGGCTGTGTAAAAGGGGCGGGGTCGAATCTCGCCCCGCTCGCTCAGGCGTGGCGGCCGCACTCAGCCGCGCACCGCTGGCCCGCGCTTGCTGCTGGCCGCTGCCGCCAGGGGCGGTAACGCCCCCCTGACGTGCTCCTGTGGCGGCACATTCAATCATGTGCGGCCGGTCACGACACCCTCCGCGCCCAATTGCGTCGTATACGGCGCAAAACGCACCCTCCTGGTGCTCCTCCGGGGGCGCAACTGCGCCCTGGGTGTCTCCACTGCGCCTTCTCCTCCTGGCTCGCTGACCTCCTCTGGTGGGGGTTCTGCTGTGTCCTGGCCGCTGGTCCCTGCTGCGGCTGTCTCCTGCGGGATGTAAATGGTTTCCCTCATCACTTTTTTATAGAACTCCTGTTGTGATACCTTGGGGAGTGAATCCACCCTGCTGGGGTTCACCCGGGGTCTCAACTGCCCCTGGTGGCGTGTCACTACCCTACCCTCTGTGCGGACTAGGTATGTCCTGTTCCCTTTTGCTGCCGTTACTATGCCCGGAAGCCAAGCTGGGCATTTTTTAAAAGAGGTACAATATACCATATCACCCACCTGGAATCTTGGTTGCGTTCCTACCGACCTGTAAGGATCCACCGGGCTTAGCAGTGACAACAACGTTCTCGGTTGTCTCCCGTGAAGTACCTCGGCAGGGCTCCTGCCGTCCGCGCCTGGCAAGGTGCGGAAGGTGACCAAGACCCGCAGCAGCGCTCTGGACCTGTGCGTACCTGCTGCGCGCGCTTTCGACATGGCTGTCTTGAACGTTCTCACGAACCTCTCCGCTTCCCCATTCGATTGCGGGTGAAACGGCGGTGCACAGACATGCTGGATCCCATTGCTCGCGCAGAAATTCGCGAACTCTTGGGATGTGAATTGGGTTCCGTTGTCTGACACCAACGTGACCGGTAGCCCCTCGGTCACAAAAATTCTCTCTAGCGCATTGATGGTCTGAGTCGACGTGGTGTTAGCCATTTCCACTACGTAGGGGTAATTAGACTTGGCGTCTACTACGACTAACCACATCTTGTCCCAAAATGGGCCCGCGAAGTCTACGTGTACCCGTTCCCACGGCTCACTAGGCTCAGGCCAGGGAACCAAATCCTTCCTCGGTGCGCTCTGATTTAACTGGCAGGCCTCACATCTCTTGAGCAACTGTACGATGTCGGAGTTCATCCCCTCCCAGAAGCAGTGACGACGCGCCAGCTGCTTCGTGCGGACCACCCCCCAGTGTCCCTCATGGAGGAGGTCCAATACGGTCTTCCTTAGTACCTTCGGGATGACGACTCTCGTAAATTCCTCTCCGGCTAAGAGCAACACTCCTGCCTTGCAAGTCAACCTGTCTTTCTTGTTATACCAGGATGCATTGCTCCTCAAGCACCTAAGTGGCCAGCCTTCCCTAACATAATTCCTCACTGCCCGCAGCTCTGGATCTTTATCCGTCTCCTGCGCGATTCTTCTGGCTCCCAATGGGAACTCCGACAGTACCAGGCATTCTTCCGTATCAATCTGGAGGCACTCTTCCTCCAGCTTGTCGAACTCCAGGTCCGGACCTCCTGGCAACCTAGATAAAGCGTCCGCATTGGCGTGCTGCGTTGTGCTCCTGAAGTGGATCTGGTAATTGTAGTCTGACAAGAATAGCGCCCACCTTTGCAGTTTCTTCGCTGTGCTCTCCGGGATCCGTTTTCCAGGGTGAAATAGTTGCACTAGCGGCTTGTGGTCAGTAATTATATGGAATTTACTGCCATATAAATAATCGTTGAACTTTCTCACCGCGAAGATTATTCCTAACGCCTCCTTTTCAATTTGCGAATAATTTCTTTGATGTTTGTTGAGGGATTTTGACGCAAACGCAATAGGCCTCTCCACCCCATTGCTGTCCTTCTGCGATAACACCGCCCCAAGACCATACTCAGAGGCGTCCGCTGCTACCGTGGTGAGCCTACCCGGCACAAAATGATTTAACTTAACTGTTTTGACTAGTTCTTCCTTCAACCGGCTCAGAGCTCTTTCGCAGTCTTGGGACCATACGAATTTCACTCCTTTCTTCCTCAGCTTGTTTAGTGGAGCTGCGATAGTAGAAAAATGCCTAATGAACTTGTTATAATAGTTCACTTTTCCCAATAATGCTTGCAGCTGCTTCACGTCTGCTGGCGGTGGCAGTCGTAGGATGGCTTCTACGTGCTGGCTAGTGGGTGAAATGCCGGTGCTATCCAGCACGTGCCCCAAGAACACTACCTGGTCCTTAAAGAATTCACACTTGACCTTGTTCACCCTCAAACCATTGTCTTGGAGCACCTTAAATAAACTCTTCAAGTTTTCCTCGTGTTCCTTTTCCGTGCTCCCCGTGACTATGATATCGTCCAGGTAGTTACAACAGCCCTTCAGCTCTGCTGTCAACTGTTCTAGACAGCGCTGGAACAGTGCGGCTGCGGAATTCACGCCGAATGGCAGCCTGTTATATCTGAAGAGTCCTAACGGGGTGTTAATCACCAAAACTTCCTTGGCTTCCTGGTCGAGTGGCAGCTGTAGGTATGCGTCCCGTAAGTCAATTTTTGAGAATTGTCGTCCACCAGACAATTTATAGAACAGATCTTCCGGCTTCGGGATTGGATATTGCTCTACTTCTACCTGTTGGTTCACAGTACTCTTGAAATCACCGCACAATCTAATCGAACCATTGGCTTTCTTTACCACGACCAACGGCGTGGCCCACTGGCTTGTTGATACTGGAGTGATAACACCGTCCGCCTGCAGCCGTCTCAGCTCTTCGGCTACTTTTTCCCTGAGGGCCCACGGGACTGGTCTTGCTTTGAAAAAGCGTGGCTTGTGCCCCTCCTTCAACTGGATGCTTGCTCGGAAGTGTTTACATTCCCCGAGCCCGGGAGAGAACACTTCTGGAAACTCTTGTTCTAGCTTCCCGACGACCTGTGTTTCTTCGTTCTTCGCGACCTGGTTCACTGAGTCAATTACTCCAAACCCGAGTTTATCAAAGGAGTCGAGGCCCAAAATGTTCGTCACGTCGTAGCGGTCCACCACGATCACTTCAATATCAGCCTGCTTCTTCTTGTAAGCTGCCCTTAGCGACACTTTCCCCAACACCTTAATTGGGGTCCTGCCGAAAGCGTACAAGCCTTTCTGCACCCTCTGACACCTGGGTGCCCCTAACCGCCGGTAGGTTTCTAAATTGATGAGTGTTACCGCGGCCCCTGTATCTAGCAGGAAACTCACCGGCACTTTTCCCAACTCAATTTTGACCATTAGTTTATCTTGCTTGCTGGTATCGAGCACTTGACTGATCATATCGATTTCCATGTCTTGCTCTTGTTTCTTGTACCGTTCCGCGTGCCTCTTTTTTCCGCATACTTCCCTAATGTGGCCCACTTTCTTGCACCAAAAACACTGCGCGTTTCTGAACCTACATTGTTCTCTTGCATGTAACCTCTCCCAGTTTTTACACGACTTCTTTCTTTGCACACTGTCACTGTCACTTCCACTGCCACTGGCTCTCTTGAACACTGGTTTGCCGCTGGGTCGGGGGTTACGCCTCCACTCACAGTGGTTGCCGCCTTTGTTGCGGTAACCTTTCCCGGCACTGCCACTATACTCACTGGAGTCACTGTCGGTCTCGTATTCTTTTGCCGTCTTTCCGCTGCGTACCGACCCACTGTTTTTGATGTGGTGCAAGTGCGATTCTGCTGCGATCTGGCGAGCTGTCTCACAAGTCATTTCGTACGTCTTACACAGGTTGTGTATTTCCTCTAGCGAAGGGTTATCACTTTGTAAGGCTTGAAACCTAATTTTCTCTTCCGGCGTGTGTAGCACTACCATGTCCCTTATTAAAGTCTCCGCGTATGACACTTCCTTATCTGATGGCGGGCACTTGAACTGACAATGCCGCGCCAGCCCGGCTAGCTCTGTAATCCACTCACTGTGTGTTTGCCCCTCACTTTTTCTGCATTGAAAAAATTTGAACCTAGCTGCTACCACATGAGGCACTTTGTTGAAGTAATTGTTGAGCTTCTCTAGCATTTCTGCCCATTTGACACTCGATATTTCTCTCTCTGGGAATAGTTTTTTCACTAGGTTGGTCACCCTGTTACCTACGCAGCTCAAAAAGAACGCCTTTTTCATTTTTGCGTCTCCTACCTTGTAACACAGTAGGTGCTGCTCCAACCTGTGTATGTACTCGGCCCATTCCTCTGCGTCCGGCCGGAAGCCAGGGAACTGTGGAGGGGAGCGGGCACTGACCGCCTCCAACAATGCCGCCATCTGCCTATCAGCCTGTTGTTGCTGCTGCTGCATCTGCTGTTGTTGTAGCTCGAGCTGCTTCTGCTGTTGTTGCATCTGTTGTTGCTGTTGCTGCTGCATCTGCTGTTGTTGCAACTCGAGCTGCTTCTGCTGTTGTTGTATCTGTGCTTCCGCCAGCTGCCGCTGCTGCTGCATCTGTTGTTGCTGTTGCTGCATCTGTTGCTGCATCAGCGTAATTAAAGTTGTTATTTGTCCGGACTCCATGTCGTTGTTTTCTCCTCGTCGCCAATTTGAAGTGTCCAAGTTACAAACACAAAGGTTCAATAAACAATTTATTGTCAAAAACCAGGTACAAAGCTATAGTGCCGGATATCCTGAAGAATTGGTACAGAGACGAAGCCGTGTTGCCGTAAGTCCAGAAGATGTACCAATGTATGCCGAGTCCACCAAGTAACCAGAAAGAAGAGTCCGTTGTCGTAGCGCTGTTGTCGTAGTCTATCGCACTTCACCGTAACCACCACTTAAACACTGTCTCGACGCACTTTCACCGCTGCTCGCTCGCTCACTCACTGACTGCTGCCTCAGCTCCGCGTCGAGGTTTTATAGCCCCCCCGGGCCGTAGGCCCGCCGACTGGCTGTGTAAAAGGGGCGGGGTCGAATCTCGCCCCGCTCGCTCAGGCGTGGCGGCCGCACTCAGCCGCGCACCGCTGGCCCGCGCTTGCTGCTGGCCGCTGCCGCCAGGGGCGGTAACGCCCCCCTGACGTGCTCCTGTGGCGGCACATTCAATCATGTGCGGCCGGTCACGACATTCATACATTTGATATCCAACATAATACAAATTAGTTGTGAAGAGTGCTATGCATGTATCATCAAATGTTTACTTCAAATTTTACATTATTATAACTAAACATCGGATGTTTAGGGAAATGCCTATTTTTTTCTAGCGAACTTATTTAAAGGCTGATAATATATGTCCACGAATCATGACAAATGATGACATATGACAAAGTTTTATAATGCTTATTTTTGCTTATTTTAGCATAAATGGCTATTTCTTGCATAAATACCTTTTTTAGAACTTTTTTTGCCTTTTATTTATTATATTTATATCCAATGCTAAAATATAGGAAAATCGGCGATGGTCCAACGGCGTCCATTCACGTCTTGAAATTTAAAATTACGAGAGAATTTCTGAAAGTATACCAACTGATTTTTCTCCATTTCCCTATTTCATAAATACTAGCAATGATATGAGAACATGGACAATTGAAGATACACCGAGGGCACCGAAATTTTAAGTGGAAATAAATATAAATTCCCAGAAGGTTTCAGTGTTGCGAGTGTTGGACTGCTAAAATATATGCCAGTCACATTGTTCAGATATACTTCTCCGCATTCAAACTGATTTTGTCTCCCAGTCGTCGCAAATTTGAAATTATGATCCTTGAAAAGTTATCAGTAATATGTAAATATTACTGGTTAATGGAAACTATTAAGAATAAAATGTAGAAAAGTTGCAAATATGTAAATCTAGTTTCACATTAAAATATACGAATTGGTTTTGTGCATTTCAGTTTACAAAATAATACAGACAAAAATTACAAGTTTTCCATTTTATTGTGTACGTAACATATGACAGTGCCTTTTCCCTCCTTATTCTAGACTTTTTCAGTGCCTTTTTAGGTGCCTGAAAGACGATTTTTTAGTACCTAAACATCCGATGTCTAATTATAACTATTCCACTCAAGAAATTAACACCAATTGCGTTTAAAATATTATTTATTTGGTATTTATAAAGACGAGGTGCATCTAAAAAAATCAACTTTGCTTACCGCTTTTTCTTACCACTTTCTCACTATTGGCTTATAGTAAGTTGTGATACAACAATTGTAGGAAGCGATGTGCAATGAAGGCACAAGGATTAAGGAATATAATTTATCAAGAAGGATCAAGTTTTAGTTATACAGCTGAGTTGCACGATCTAAAACTTTTGGAGTAATTTCATTCTTGAAATAGTCTTATTAATTACTGGAGAATTTAAATTTTCCAGATAAATCCTCTCTTCGCTACGCGACTGATGCATTTATCAGAAATTTCCAATGTTGCGAGTCATTACCTGATTACCATGATTGATATGTTATATTGGTGTCTGCTGACCCTTCCGCTTATTGCATTCCTGTTTGGAGTTGTCAACTTTATTCACAATCCTAATCGATTCATTTCACAGCTCCAGACCTCGATTTATGTGCCTTTTATGAACAACCTCATTCTGTAGACTATTTAGGAGAGCTTGAATTCTAATATTTGTCAGTGCTTTTTAATAGTTTGGGACTTAACTGCGGGAACGTCTATACTAATAATCAAATAGAGAGTAGTAATTTGCCGTAAGATTTGCTTTGGGGCAGAAACATTTTACGAAAGAGATATCTGAACCCAGTCTCTTTTCAGTCATGAGTTACGGAAAGTTATGAAAGACGTTACGAGTTATAAAATACTTTAAGGATAGATTATTGTTTTTGACAATTTACAAGAAACCGTTATTACAATATGCCAATTTCTGTCATACACTTCACCTAGAAAAATTCTTAGAAAAGGAAGCGTGAAAAATATTCAAACGTTTAATCGAACAAATTCAAACGTTTAATCGAAAACAGCTTTCTGCCATTGAATTCACGGTATTCGCGTTCTACATAAATGCAACAATGATGCGCGATGCGTATTTTATCCGTCAATAAAATTATTAGTTTATTCTAAGCGAACCAACGGCGGCATTATCCCCTTTTCTTGCAAGTGCGGCATTACAAGAGTGGGTTGCAACAAGCAACAATGACCGCAATATATGGGATACACATTTTGCACACAATGGGCAGAAAACAACGTGTCCTAGATTCGTAAAACCAGAGTGTTTAGAGGTAGTTTAGTTCAATGGGAACACGAGTTTTGGAGGGACGTACGAGGGGCATTAGGTGGAGGATAGGTGGAGGACGTGAGGAAATAATAGGGGATAGGCTTGGACACATGCCAGGCACATGGGACCGAAATTATGGTTTTTTAATCTATTATTACAAAATGAGACCTTTTTTAAACTTTCTATGGCATTTTGGAGATCAGTCCTTTAGGGTTCCCCCACTCCACAGCATGGGTGGTCCCAAACGTGCAGAATCTGTGTAAAATTAAATTGAAGGAAAAAGACAAATAATCTTTTACAACAAAATGAAAGGGTCTATTTGATTTTCTGAACAATTTAATTTCACTCAATATCATTAGAATGGTTCTCTCGCACAGTACAGGCTCTATAATGCTGTAATGTAATTTAAAGGTTTTCAAAGTTGTATTCTACTACGAAACAATTTCCAATTTTTACAACAAATAGTAATATTTACGAAGTACAAAGTTTTAGCACGGATTAAACTAAATAAATTAATTTACAGTAATAATTAACTCAGAAGTTTCTTACAAATGCATGATTTTCTTCTGATATCACAGTTTTTCAAAATTTCATTTTTCTACTATTTAATGTCATTTAAAATTATTTCATTAAAAAGAGAGATTGCCCTGCATTCGAACATTGTCGTTTTATTATTAATACTCGTTATACTACAACATAAAAAAATCTGTTAATTGATAACGTCTTTGAACGACTGATACGTATGTCTTAGGCCAAAGAAATATTATTATACAATATTGATAAAACTGTTTTGATATTTTTAATTTAACCATATTTTCAGAATGCAATGCCAATGTATTAAATTAATAGCAGGTAAATGTACTACAGTATACCCTCGTTGCCTGGAACTGGCTTAACACTAATTTCGTCGTAACACGAACCAAACGTTGGTTTCAGCAAGGGTAATACGGTACGGACATTTACAATACTCGGATAACACGAATTTTTATACCACGAACTCCGATTAATTCGAAACTTTGAAATTCGTGTTAATGAGTGTTTATTGTATAAAACAGTAATTAAATAGATAATAATAATTAAATAGAAATCGATAGTTTTTCTCATTTACTTTTTGCCTACCTACATTTCTCTCGATGTTTGCGAATATTAGACAGAAGTGAGTTCTTAAAAGGGAGATGGCGTAAAGACGCGCAAACTTTGTTCCTTTATGCATCCGTTGTAACAGATAATAATTAACAGATAAGATACAGAATGCTCTTGAGTTATTTTGCCCATAATTTACCTGCCAGACTGAAATTGGCGTGAATTGCTGTGTGCCTCACAAAAACTACTCAGCCTTGCTGTAACCGTAGAAGTTAATTAAGACTGCTCTTGAGAAGGTAAAATTCACCATTCAAGAGATGGAAGTCGTACGCTCACATTTCACGGCTAAGGTTGCAAGAATTGGTTTAAAAACAAAAAAATGTTCGGCATTATTCATCGCGGCAGCAAGTTTGGTGCTGGAAGAAACCTTTCATCAGAAACGGCGTTCTGTCGACTGCACTGCAGCTGACGTCGGCCTCAGCGGAAAGAAATTACTTCTCTCAAGTTCTTCCTGGTTTCCGGGTAAGCGAGGTCACCAAAGTTGCTGTTGTCCATTTTCCGTTTCTTCACTCTTCAAGCGAGTTTCGTCATTCTTTTCGTAGCTTCTTATGAATGTGCGGGAAGTCTTGGTTCGCCGGGCGCGTGATATACATTGATAGAGTTTGTATTCATCAAGTTGGACGCACCTATCCGCAATGATGCCTTTGTCGTTTTCCAAAGAAAAGTCAAGAAGGTGGTAAAACATCTTGAAGGTAACAATTTTTTATGGAAGAAGTTGAAATGTTGCGTAAGAGCTACATGGAGTCATTTATGTTGTGAAACAGGATGAAAAAGTTTGTATCTAAGCGTCAAAAATTAAATTCTTTTCTGAAATTATTTGAAAATTTCATGCCATAACATCCAAAACTACTGCAGTATGTCAAAAAGAAAAAGTACGTTTGATGGACAACGGTTAATTACAATTAAAATTGTTTAATGGACAAAAACATATGAAATGGTCACTGCAGTATTCCAATACCGATACATTACAAAGAGCGGCGTTATTCCGCGGAAATGATAGATCCAGACACTGCATTCTGCAAACAATGAAATACGATCTTGCTGGTCCTAATTTCCGAATATTTGAATTTCCGGAAACTCTTCCATGATATATCCTTCACAAGGAGAGAAGAAGGGAATACTGATTTGATGTTTCTCAGTTTCAAATATTTTAGTGTGCTAACGTTCATTAACTATTGAAGGGGGATAATATAGCGGTCAACCCTCAAAGGAAGAAGATTTACTATTGTAGACATGAAAATGTCCTAATGATAATTACTAGGACACCCATACTCCCAAACGCCCTCATTAATGTGCTTGGTGGCAATCATTTATGTATAAGAGACCATTATCCCTTGAATGGATGTTCATTATAAATATGAAGAGTTAATGCACGAGGAAATGTACTAAATATCATATGCATAAAATATCCCTCACAAGAGAGGCAAAAAACGTTTTATTTTGCTTTTCATATTTCTCTCATTAGATTTGTTTTATTAATATTCCCTTTCCGAAGGAGAAAGCAGTTAAATACCATTTGCAAGTGGAAAAGCTTCCCCCCCCCGTGTTCCTGATTAAGTCAGAATATTTCGTTTTAAGGCTAATTCGCACCTCTTCGCCTTTCATTCTTATGCCATTCTCTCTTTATTACAACAGGTATTCTATTTTTTTTTCAGAAATCCACGTCTCATTACCGCTCTTAAAAGCACACACAAATTCATGCACGTATCATCACGTACAAATTGGATTTATACTACAGTCTCTACCGTCCAAAAATCACCCATGTCTCCATTCCCAAACACATTTTGTTCGCCTCTCGTTTACCTGTTTCCTCTTTCTTTCTCTTTCTCTCTTATTCCTTCTTTCTTTCTCATTCTCTCTCTCTCTTTCTTTCTCATTCTCTCTCTCTTTCTTTCCCATTCTCTCTCTCTTTCTTTCCCATTCTCTTTCTTTCCCATTCTCTCTCTCTCTCTTTCTTTCCCATTCTCTCTCTCTCTCTTTCTTTCCCATTCTCTCTCTCTCTTTCTTTCTCATTCTCTCTCTTTCTTTCTCATTCCCCCTCTTTCTTTCTTATTCCCTCTCTTTCTTTCTTTCTCTTTCCCTCTCTTTCTTTCTCTTTCCCCCTCTCTCTCTGCCTTTCTCACCAGCTCCATACTGCACGATATATTGACTTAAACTTTTTACGTCGACCTTCCCTGATCTGAAACCTCCCTGCCCCTCGCCAACTTGCAGCTATTTACTCTCTGACGTCAACCGCCCATCCACGCGAACGCACGTGCACCGAGTGCTCTCTGACAGCGCGCGGCTGTGACAGGAAGGCAATTTTATGATCGAGTCGTCGCACATATCTGTTAATACGAGCACCGTTTCCCCTCCACGCCCCTTCACTCCCCGTCCTCTCCCCCCCCCCCGCGCTGCCGCCGACCGCTGCCCGCGCAGGGACGCGCGGAAAATCGATTTCGTATAACATGGGGACGCAACCACCGCAGGAACGAGCACGTTGTTTCATGACGGGGAGGACGTGATTTAGAGAAACTGAATGGCGCGTTTCGGCGCACGCCAAAGCACTAAATTAATATACGCTTCTTTTGACTTGCAAAAATGCCCCTTGTTTGCGAAATTGGATGTCCCATGATACGCTCACAGGTTGAGCGTACTGTGTTTCCCTGGGTGACTCGGCGTAACACAACACATGTGGATGTTTGTTGAATTTCTCATCATTCAAGATATTAGAAATGATATTAGAAAATTTAATGAGTCTTACGAGTTTTGCAAATTCATCTTCTAAAAATATTAATTTATAATGTGTAATGTTTATATTTATTATATTATTACCAATTATCATGTGTGTATTTAAATATTCAAATCTCTATCTGGAAAACTAAATTATATTTTTGGATAAAAATACGTATCACTAAACAAGTTCAGTAGAACCATTTGGTAAATTAATAATAATAAATAATACAAAACCATACACAAATACTACTAGTGCTTAAGGATGTCGCTGACAAATGATCTATCGTATTGTGAAGAGAAGTTAATGTGTTTTCTTACAATATGGTTCTCATTATTTTAATGCATCTCTTTCGAGTCGGAGTTTCTCATCTAGTAAAAATATTAAAAATATTATTGACATATTTTCAAAACGGCACAACACGAGGTGCTAATTGGTACAAACTTTTCGAATAAATTAATTATTTATTTTATTTTCGAATCTCTTGAAATAGTGGCAAACGTAAACTGTATGGAGAACTGAACTGAAAAGAAACGAAATCGAAAAGAAGCAATCTAAAGCATCTGTAGTAATAGAATATAGTTTTTTAGAAAGCAACTTCTAAAAGCGGCTCTTTCAGGGCATTCCTAGCGTGCTAAAAGTTAAATTGTTAGCACTAGTGCTAAAAGTGAGATGATACTCAAGTGTTCTGATAAATATGTAAACGCAACAAAGAAACAAAGACAAAAAGACCAAAAGGGTAAAAGAACATAAGGGACGAAAGAGACGAAAAGAACAAAAAGGTCAAAAATGAAAAAGCACAAAAAACGACAAAAACAACCAAAAAGTCAGAAAGGGTAAAAATTGACAAAAAGGGCAAAAAGACAAAAGTTAGTAAGGCAGTGTAAAATATAGTGTATGACACAGGTGGTAAAAGTGATTTTATTTTGCTCCTAGGATTGCGCCACTCATCCTTTTGGTCTCCTGCCGTAACCTTTCCTACTCGCAAAACAAAAGCGAAATAAAAAAAAACTCTTACCACTTGTATCATAAATAACTATTTCACGCTATGCTATTCTTAGAAAGCAGCATATTGTCACAACTCAAGTTTTACACATTTTACTACTTTTTACACAATTTTATTGTAAAGGAAATAAAATAATTCCATAAGATGGTTTTCACGCCATTGGAGCAGAGAAACGGAATACAAGCGAAGTGAAATTCTGCAGAAAACAAGAAGAAATCCTGACATTTTCTAGTAACTTAACGAGGAAACTACATTGCGACAGAGTAGTACGTTGGTTCGTTTCTCTCGGTAATTGGGAGGGGCGTGCCAGGATCGATCTCCACCGCCCGCGAAAATCTCGGGCGAAATCGCGTGCACTGTTCGCCGTTTCTCCAGATCCCGTTATGTAAATTAATTCCTCGTGCCCGGAACAGGAACGAACATAAACTAACCTGGCCCGGTGGTCATTGCTTACGAATTCATGGGCTATAATTAGTGTATAAGTACTATTTGACCTACAAGCAATTCTGGGCCAATGAGGAATTCACACTCCCAAGCGCTGACGATAGACCTTCATGAAGTAAGAGAAAATTGTAACAAAAACTGGAAGCGATAAGAGAGAGAGAGGAGGAAATGTCGGCATTGGCTAAATGAACGAAACATTAAAAGAAAATAGAGATGTAGAAGTAAACGAAAATAAAAATAAATTGGAAACAGAAGAAATACTCACGCAATATACATGCAAACATACATACATATATAGATGAATACATACACGCACCACATATTCATAACGTATCACATTCACACACACTCAACATTCATATACACACACTTCATACTTATCCAACATAGATACACACCATACACAGACCGTACACCATAAACACTCTTTCACCGTATATGCACACTCAAACCAACTACGCACCCACACTCGCACCACACACACAGACACCACGTCTCTGTTAGAATCCGCTCACCACCCCTACGCGGCTGACCACCGCCGCCGCGCCGGGGCAACCACAGGCAGCGCCGGGCGATCAGCGCGGAAACGTCCCCGCCCCCTTTCCCCCGAAGCCCCGGGGCGTGAAGGCCGGCGCACGCAGAGGATGAGCCAGTCGGCGCAGCGGCGGCGCCGGCGTTTGATAAATCGCTTCTCGCGAGGATTTCTACGCCTTTCCTTTCAGCCTGATGCGCTCCGCTCCGCCCCGCCCGGCCCGGCCCCGCCCCGCCCGGCCCCGCCCCGCCCCGCCCCGCCCCGCCCGGCCCCGCCCCGGCCGGCCCCGCCCCGCCCCGCCCCGCCCCGCCCCGCCCCGTCCGGCCCCGCCCCTCCTCGCCCGGCCCCGCCCCTCCTCGCCCGGCCCCGCCCCGCCTCGCCCGGCCCCGCCCCCGCCTCGCCCGGCCCTGCCTCGTCCGGCCCCGCCTCGCCCGGCGATCCCGCCCTGCCTCGCCTCGGCCCGGCCCCCTGCCCGCCTCGCCCGGCCTCGCCTCGCCCGCCTCGCCTCGCCCTCGCCTCGCCCGGCCCCGCCTCGGCCCCGCCTCGCTCCGGCCCCGCCCTCGCCCGGCCCTGCCTCGCCCGGCTTGGGTCTCGCCCGCCCAGCCCCCGCTGCCCGCCCGGCCCCGCCTCGCCCGGCCCCGCCTCGCCTCGCCCGGCCCTGCCTCGCCCGGCCCGGCCCCGCCTCGCCTCGCCCGGCCCCCGCCTCGCCCGGCGCTGCCCCGCCCGCCTGGCGCTGCCCCCGCCTCGCCCGGCTCCCACTCCCCGCCTCGCCTCGCCCGCCCCACTCCTCACCCCGCCCAGCCACGATCGCCCGGCTCCCGGCCTCGCTCCGCCCCGCCCCCTGCCTCGCCTCTCCCCTGCCCGGCCCTGCCCTGCCTCGCCTCTCTCCCCGGCCCCGCCCTGCCCTGCCCCGCTCCCGTCTCTGCCTCGCCTCGCCCGGCCCGGCCCGGACCAGCCTCGCCCGGCCCGGTCCCGCCTCGGCCCGGCCCGGCCCGGCCCGGCCCCGGCCCCGCCTAGCCTCGCCTCACCTCGCCCGGCCCCGTCTCACCCGGCCCAGTCTCGCCCCGCCCCACCCCACCCCACTCCACTCCACACTGCTGAGCGCTCGCGGGGATATCAAGTTATCCACGCGCCTGCCACGCGATTGGGACTCGAACCCGCACGCTGTGATGTATCGTTCCCAGGGAAACGCTCTTGCAGCGTTCACTTCCAGAAAGCACTCTCAGTCAACCGTACGGAGATGAACAACTTTCTGCTCCCAATTATGTCCGTTTCTCTACAGTCCGTCATGCAAAACAGCGATTATCTCAAATGCGATTACAGAGGAATTACTGTATTAAACACCAAATTTGTGTAAATACTTTAAATTTTGAATTCAGTAATATTATTAGTTAGTGAGATAACCAGTGTTCAGAAGAGAAAACAATATTCACACTTCGGGAGAATAAATTACATTGCAACAACTTACAGAAAAAAGAAATAATTCAACGAACAATAAATAATATATATGCTAAATTTATTAACTGTTTTGAAAGGGTTTAAAGGAGCTTGCTAGTATGAACACGATATTGAACTCAGACATACGCACGCATAATTCTCAAACCCGCATAATGAACAAATGGCAGCTGATCAAGGTTTATAACTCCAAAGGAAGGCTACCCATAACAAGTACTAGAGGAATTAAGGAGAGATAGGAAAATCAGTAGACCCCGAACAAGTTTTCCAAGAACACTCTTGATATTTGAAAGGGAAAAAGAACACACGTTTCTGTACATTTAGAGGCAGAATGTATTACAAAATATTGTAACAATGCCTTATTCATTCAAACAGAATCGGATAATATCCTTTGGCCTTTTTCAGCGTGACGACCTTAAGTCACTAATAAAATCGAAGCTTGCTGGAGTATTCACGCGTAAATGGAGAGTCCTTGTCGCCTTCCTAACAACAGAATCCCAAATGCGGTTGCTGAAAGTTACATGGCCTCTCCAACACGACCTCCACGTTAAACATCTATACCTAAAGAGGAAAACTCTCTCTTAATGAGAATCACTTAAAAAGTTGCCAAATTATATTCCACCTATAATTTATCAACGATATAACATTTTATTTTCAGTAAACCTGCAACAGTTCACTTTTTGATTAAATAAAAGAACAGAAACTAAAAAATGGAAATGTAATTCTTTATGTACACGCATTTAACACAGTTAAATATAATAATAGTTGTGTATGATTGTATTTCTTAACACTGAAGTACATTAAAATATATTATTAGAAATATTTCGCCCATCACCATTCGTTACCTCTTGAGTTCATCACAAAACATGGGGCATTTAGTCAGTACACTAGCCATAATAATGACATTTCACTAAATGTATTAATAACGCGTTTGAATAAGTACAAATGCCCAATCTAATAACTGATTCTACCAAAATACTGCTTAATTGAGAGAAGTAATGTGAGAACGAAATGTCACATTTCTTCAAGTGCAATAATCTAAACTGGTTACTGACAATAAAATTCATAGGCTACTTTCTGAGGAATTATAAATGATTCGTGGGATAATATTAGACATGTATGATTTTACCTTCACTTCCCACCGCCTGAGTTTAGCTCAGTCGCTGTGTCTGAAACGACTGAGACCGGGTGTTACAGTCCCGATAGTGGAATATTTTTTTCCTTTCTCGCCTTACGAATTCTTCGTAAGAAGAGAAAGTTATGTAATAGTGCGTCGGAAAACGGCCAATTTTCGCCATAAAATCTCTTATGGCTGAGCTCTGGTAACGAAAAAGTAAATAAATTCTGTTGCTAAATTTAAAAAAACTAATTGGTGCTGTAGCCAAAATCCATATTTAGTTGCATCTTGATACCGAAAAATCGAATGACGGCAAAACGACCGTCTGTCTGTTTGTCTGTCCGCCTGTGGTCAGCGCTAGCGCCTAAACCGTTCAGTGGATTTTTTTCAAAATTTATATTCCCCAATCGGTCTGGCTGATGTCGCAGCTCCTGGAATTTGAAACCTACTTTTTTAATTTTAGAGGGGTACTTGACATGAAGCAACTCGGACATTTTCAAAATGGCACCATTCCCCCCCCCCCACTAGCTACACTGCTGTGAATTTAACCGCTGACAGGATGAGAACTCTAGCGACCGACAGCTCAATCTGTGGTATGTGTATTTCTTGGTTTCTCCGATCTATACTACGCGAGCGCAGGAGCAGTACTCTAACAAAGGAGTCATGGACCGTGCATGTTCTTCACTTCCTCTTCCTTATCCTACCCTCTCCCTGTACTCACACAAACAGCTACACGTAATACACATGTCGGGACCATAGAGCTTGTCTTCTCTCGGGTAGTAACTCACTGTGGGAGACAACTGGAGGTGTACATCTCCACAAGCCGACATGTAGGTCGGCGCCGGATATCACCATTGAGAATGAGAAGGAACATTGGCACTTCCCAATGTAAAACTAATAACCATAGCAGTTGATGTGTTCAGAAATATTATTCAGTCAATGATTCATTGTTTGCTAATGATTTCGAGCGCGTCCACTACTAGGGTCATTAGTACCATAAGTGTAGTGTATGTTTTTCTCGGGAAGTAGCTGTGGTCTTGGATGGTAGCTGGATGGGAGATCCGGCGCCGACCTACTTGTTGGCTAGTGGGGTTTCCCCCAACCAAGTATCTCTCAATAGCGGGGCATCGCACCAGCCGCGACAAGCTCTAAGCGCCGATCTCCCGGCGAGGGCGGTAATGTAGTGCATTGGTGCACGTGTGAGTGTAAGGGGAGAGGATAGGACAAGGAAGAGGTAGGAAAGATCGCGCGCGGTCCGTGGCTCATTTGTTCGGGTACTGCTCCGGCAATTGCCCGGTGCTGATCGGTGGCCACACGGAAAACTACCGACCACAGCAGTCGGCCGCTAGAAGTCTCCTCAAGACAGCGACTGAATTCGAGCTAGCTGACAAGCTAATGTCGAAAATCCTGTCATCGTCGGGACTCGAACCTAGGACCTCCCGGGCATTCAATCAATCTTTACCATCCCTGCCACAGTCGAAAGATGGAGACATGTTTACCTATGAATATAAATCCATAATTGAGGCCGAGGGCTGTTACCTTGTAATCACACTATTCTGACCAGCGCAATGACCACAAACATTGTTCGGGGACAACTATTTTTTAGCACATATTTAAAAAAATTATCTAAAAAACGCAAACCACCAAGGAATTCCTAGAACCTAATGCATCAATGACATACAAAACAAAAATAAACGTTCACAGCTCAGTGCACCGGAAGCGAAGCGAACTATAGTGCGCAGCAGCGCCTCGCGTTCCAACAATACCTCGTCTCGACCTCGATATACAGCGCCTGCCTTCGCCCTTGACTCCTCCTTCATCATCGTCCCCGCCTTCGGCCTCGCCCCCGCGATCGTTTCCGACCTCCGTTGCCTGTGCCCTCGTGCTGCCGATTTCATTCGCCTTTCACCGCGAGCGCCGGCGGTTGCAGGCCGCGCGTACCTGCAGCCCGCAGCGCCGCTGCATGCAGGTAATTAGCCGCCCCCGCGGGCCCCGACGCCTCAGGCGCCCACACACGAGCCGCTCCGGATCTCTCTGTACCAGCGGATTTCGGATGGGTGACTGGGTGGGACATTGAGGGCGGGCGAGACGAGTGGGCGGATACGGGCGCTGTGCACCCCAAAATGTCGTTAATGAGACCGAGGAACCATGTGCGTTTGCGTATGCGGTTGGGGGATCGCGACTGGAGCTTCGAACAGAGAGAAGTTTGAGTCCTTATTGCGAATATTACTAGACACCACCTAGTAATATTAGTTGGGACGGAAGATGAATACTGATTAAGAGGATTGATGATATGTGTAATGGAAATAGGTGTGATGAGCAAGCATTAAAGAAGAAGCGGGGAAGGCTTGATAGTGTTTGATAACTACACAAGACAGAAGGCAAGAAATAAATAAATAAATAATAATAATAATAAATTGTCTTTATTTGTGGCGAGGCTCAGGCCTTAAGGCCTGCTCTTCCGCCTAACCACGATAAATAAGAATATTGAAGCGATTTTTAGTTGATGCACATATCAAAAACTCGAGAAGGAAGAAAGAGAGACTGACTGTAGAATGAAACTTAGCAGGAAAAAAACGAAGTAAATGGGGAGGGAAAAGGAAGTGGATAGGAGACGGATTGCACGATCAGGAAGAGAGTGATATGACAAAAGGAAAATGTCAAGGAGAGGATCAAGTTACAAAGAGGTTGGCAGCGAAGAAAACCATGGTAGCGAGCGTGGATTTGGTGGACGTGGGTTCTCATGAGGCCCGATTGGAGGACGATGTAACAGTCAGGAGAGGAAGGCGTAAGGCAAAGTAGATTCTAGGGAGGCAGAAATTAGGTAGGTTGGACTGAGGACGATAGGTTAGGGTTGGTCAGGAGACTCGGAATTGAAATGAAAGTTAAGATGAAGCGATTGAGAATCGACACAGGAATGAGTAGATGATGGATTTATTTAACGTAATAAAGGAAGAGGCGGATGAGCGGTATTTTTCGTAGACAGAAACGAAAATAGAGAAAAAGCTTGTGGTAAGAGGCGGAGAACAGCAATGTAGCACTTAAAAAATAGATAAAGAATCTGAGATTGGAAAAAGTAGAGGATATGGTGAAAATTATGTAAAGAGCAGGAAAACACTCAAAGAGAGCGTAATGATCATTCACTTTTCCATGGGAAGAGTAAATACTTATTGTCGGTTCGTCAACTATATAGGTCATTATTATGGTAAGTGAAAAGCATATCAAATGAGTTCACTATACTCGTACTCTACTGGAACAGGAGATCCGGTGCCCACCTACACGTTGGTTTGCTGTTGTTTTTTCTCCATATATTTTCACGTGTGCGGCACCGCCCCAGCCGGGGCAAGCTCTAAGTTCGCGATATACGATATATGAACTACTGTTGTACTTATAAGAGTGTTCGTGAAAGAGAAGAGAAGGGGACAAGTTCAAGATCGCGCAATATGTGGGCCTTTTAGTAAGACACTGCCCCTGGCATCCACCTAGTATTGATCGAAAAAATCTACCGATCAGAGATTTCTAGAATTCTTCTCCAATCAGTTGCTGAATTCGTCCCAGGCACTGAGCATGTCGTCACTGAGCCACCGCAGCCGGTCAAATAAAACAGGGCAGCGTGCACGAAAGCAGAGAGGATGGAGTGAGGACGGCACAGGTGATGAGGACGGGAAAGTCACCGATCGCGGAGGTAGTGCAACGTGGCCGTGGGTGGATGACATGTTGAAGCGGGAGGAGGGGGCGTGGTCGTTGACGAGGGGAGTTTTACGCGTGGCGCATCGCCGCTTCCTTTACGGCCTATCGAGCGGACGTTGCACGGCGCGTTAAGCGGCGCTCTTTCCAAAGAGCTGCAGTTATCGGGCATTCTCACTCGGGTTATGTAAATACTGATATCGGTTTACTGCCCTTTAATAAAATATCGACGTTCTCGTCTCCTGTTTTGAACAAACTCGAGCAAAAAATAACGCGCCGTTGATCTTCTTTTTACTTCCGAAAAACGGTGTTTGGTGAACGAAGGAGGATTCTTTCACTAATGGAGACGTCATTTGTACAAATGAAATAAATGTTAGCCTCAATGTAACTCGTTTCTCATAAGGTTGTTTGTGCCGATGAAAATGTTTTGATTTGGAGCTTTCTTTATCTCGTTTATTCTGAACATTTTTTCAACTGGAAGCACTGATGGAAGCACTTTAACACTTCCTCCAGTGAAAATAGAGATTTCTGACATAATCTCTCCACAATTTTTTTTATTTAATTTGTTGTCATTCATTTGCTGACAAAAAGACAAACAAATATTTTACAGCTATTTTACTGTGATGGAATGTTTCTCTGCCCATAACTCAAAATCAGAAAGGCAATAATTTCTTGTTTGATACTGGTTTAAATTAACTTTTAAAACTAATTCATATAAAAAAGAAATATATTGTTAATCATTGACAACATTTGGACAAATTCTTCCTATAATCTTAAACAAAATACAGAACAAAGATGAATTATTATGACTAATCCACTCGTGAAATTAAACCCAATAATGTTTAACTATAGAAATAAAATGCCCCAATTAAAGCGGTGTATTTCAAAAAGTTTATCACTTTTTCTATCCGGTTTTTCTTACCACTTTTCCCAACTGGCCAATCATAAACTGTGACTCATCTATCTTAAGAGGTTGTATACATCGATCGCTATGTCCAATAAACCGCGTATGTACTATAACGTAACCTCTTTGGTTTTAACATAGCTTTTAGTTATTTTCAATCTTTGACACATTTTATAACTCTGTTGGACATGATTTCATTCGTGGAATAATCCTATTAAATATCACTCGTGCTTGGAAATTTTCAGATAAATCCCCTCCTCTCTTGGCGAGTCGGAGATTTATCGACAATTTCCAAAGCACTCACTCGCTGGTATTACCTCTGATAAAGTGCTAAATCATACAAAATAATTTTGGTTTCTAGTCGCTTACAAACGACCTCACAAAGCTGTGTTGAAACTTAAGTCTTAACAAATAATTCCAAGAAAAAAATATTTTAACTACAAAAGTATAAGCTGTAAAAATAAATGAAATAGTAGTCTTAATTTGCGAGACGTAACGATCCAATAGAAAGAATTTCCCTTGTAAGAAGGTAAGTTGGAAAGGAAACCTAAGTAGACTTCGGATTTTCAGGCAAATATGATTACATAACGAAACTATGATTTTAGAAATAATATGTACGGTATTTTCGTCTTTAAACCACTTACGTATATTTTAGAGACCAACATTTCGATGTCTAATTTATGCATCGATAAGGAATGTAGCATTGGAAACAAGACATCAGAAAGTTGTCGGTTTCTTTACTAGAGGGCGCTTTTGGTTTGACCAGCGGTGGCGTCATCTACACTATAGAAAAATGAATTTACTTCCTATCAACGTAAAATATGATTTATTTTTTATTGATACGTCATTGCTTGTTACTGCCGTCGATACGGATTTCGACATACACTGCACAACTGCTTACTGCAACACTGCTTACCTGGATAGAAAGTATCGTGGTTACGAGGGAAATATGGAAACAGTTGAATGGTACCACATGTTCTCTTATGCAGGGAATTATGAGAGGGAATTGTGAGAGGGAATTATGTAAATACAGACCGAGTCACATTAACAACTAGTCAACTACTAAATAAAACACACTGAATGATTAAAATTACTTAAAAAATAAAATAATGTACGTGAACGTTAACTAATAACCCCCTTGGTGCATAAATAAGTATTATAGTAAGATAAAACTATCAATTAAAATCTGTTGTTATCAGCATTATTATTACTATTATTATTATTACTATTATTAATATCAGACGATGTTGTTGTTATTATTATTATTATTATTATTATTATTATTATTATTAATATTATTATTTTTATTTCGCGAAGTTTAAAATTAATAGGAAAACATTTACACGTCGATTAATTTCTTTAAAGCCCGCTAGCATCAATAGCATCTCTTGCAGTCATTTTCCCATAAAGATACGAAATATTTACATATGAATATGATACAAATTCGTTTGGCGTATGAAATAATACACTTTTTTAATTATTGCATTTTAAAAATTAACTTTTGACTTTTGATAAATTAACGTTATTGTTCGGCGGGATATGATTTTGAAACTCAGCTATATTTTACGGAAAACGTGTCCATAGGAAAAGAAACTTATGAGAATGTGAAATAAACGATACGCCTTCAATAAACAAGCTGAATCTAATACTACATCGTCCAAGTATCCACGCACCAGTTGCGACTGTGTCAATTCCGAACTTCACCCCCTCCCAGCCCGAGACGTCATAATCTCCCGCGCGCTCATGGAGCAGGCAGCGGCGGCGGCGGGGCGCCTGGGGACGGCGGGTGGTCGGCGGGGCGTGGCCGCGCGCGCGCAGATGCCCCCAGAGGCCGCGCAGCCCAGGCGCAGCTGCGCCTCGGGAGGCCCTTGCAGCGGCCGCACACACGCCGCCAGACCGCGAGGAATTGCGTGGACCACACCAGCACCACGCAGCATCTGAGGGATTCACAGTGGTCGCCGGTGGGGGTTTCCATCGAACATGTGACCGATTGATTGATTGATTTCGTGTTTCCGGGCACGTCAACTGCTTTGGTCATTAGTCCCGTTAGTGTAGTGCATGTATTTTTCTCGGGAGATGGGGGTGAGCTTCCCCCGCTGGATGGCCAGATCCGGCGCCGACCTACCGTCGGCTAGTGGGGTTTCCCCCTAACCACGACTCTCCCACCAGCGGGGCACCGCCCCAGCCGGGACAAGCACTAAGCTCCCGACCGGTCTCCCAGAATATGTGGTAGTGGTGTGCATGTTAGTGTAAGTGTGTGTGTGTGAAAGGGGAGAGGATAGGACAAGGAAGAGGAAGGACAGATAGCGCGCGGTCGTGTCCCGTTTGGTAGGGTACTACTCCGGCATTTGCCTGGTGTTGATCGGAGAAACCACGGAAAATTAGCAGCCGACCGCTACAATTCTCGTCCAGACGGCGACTGAATTTGACCTAGCTGAAAAGCTAGTGTCGAAAATCCTGCCGCCGTCAGGACTCGAACCTAGGACCTCCCGGTCAGAGGCGCTGCAGTGACCTCAGTTGATGCACTGAGCTACCACTCCCGGTGACAAGTGACCGATCGATTGAATGTCCGTATGTGAATACTTCGTCCTTACTTGCTGAAGGAAATTCAGATGCGGTTTACTAGCTCTCAGAAATGGAAACAACGGAATGTAACATGCATGTCTAACGAAATAATGAACTTTGTTACACCATTACACAAAGATGCACTGCGTTTGCTTCGCTAAAAATCGAATATTTGGCAAAAGAAAATAGCCAAAGTTAAATATCCCCAAACGACTGTACGTGATTTATGTCTAGTATCCAGCGTTCCCGGATAAATGGTAGGCGACGGTAGTGTTTCCATTCTACAGGTGATCGATGTTAACAATGGATGAATACAGTAATCCAATTAAGTTGCTGGGTCAAATCTGCGGGCAGGTGTAAATCATTTCGTGCAAACCGAATATAGAATCCGCGTATGTTGAGATATGGAATTAATGAGAGAGTCGAAATTCCCAACCTGAAAACACTGAAGGCGCACAACTAATGATGAATGTGGATAATCGCGGAAATAAAAAACCAAAATCAAAATAATCTTCATTAACTGCCAACAACGAATATAAAGCAAAAATGTAAACATTCTGTGCAGAGACCTAAAGGATTTGCAGAAAAAACCATAAATTAGAGAAGAAATACACAACACGCAAGTTTAAAAGTATAATAATACAAAAAACGGAGTAAAAAACCGGAAATAAAAAACATAAAAATGTTTTTCATTAACTGCCAGCTACGAATAGAAAGCAGTGTATTATAATCCTTACGTAAAAATTCAGCGCAGAGGTCTAGAGGATTATCAGAGAAAAACGTAAATCAGAGAAGAAAGAAACAGCAGCAGGCAATTGCGTTAATTCGAGCAAGGCGATTTGAAGCGCACCCCGCGCAGGAGATTGGGCCGGACGCGGCGCGGGCGGCGTCGCCAGAGCGGACGCGCAGGGAAATCCGCGCGGGTGGATCGGCAAGGGACGGGCTGCTGGCTGGCGCCGCGAGGCCATGCGGGGGGGGGGGCGGGGGCGGGGGAGGAGAGTGGAGGGGCGGTGCAGCGGAAACCGGGTCAGACGGGCCGTCGGGCGCAGCCGCGTCCACGCATTAGGCCGCTTTAGGCATTAATTACAGCACCGCCGTGCGCGCCCTGCCCCGACCCCGGCCCCGGTCCCGGCCCCGCCCTTTTCCCCTCCTCGCCTTTCCCCGTCCTCGCTCTCCCTCCCTCTCTCCCAGCCCTCGCACATGGGGGGTGGTGTCGACTCGACGCAAGCGCGCTGCCCCCCAGCCGCTGCCCCCGGCTCTGGACCAGCTGCGGCGAACCCACTCGTTCCTCTCACATTGCACCACCTGCTTATCCTATACGACGGTCGCTCATGTTTCGGCGCGTTTGCTACTTCTTTACTGGCTCCTAAATAAGTCATGATTAAGTAGTTCTCATTCGATATCAAATAAAATCGTCTCCTATGTTATTTCAGTAGTATACATATCTGTCGCGGCTCTCCCACGCAACCAATCTTTATAAATGGGGTCTCTAAACAAAGATAATTTTACGGAGATGTGACAAATTGCACTTTCACTTTAAAAATATGAGGGATTTGTTTTAAAAAAACGCATCTAAATATTCATGTCAAATGCAACCCGCAGCACTCGCCGCAGTTTTGAATCTATATCGTTAAATAACTCCTAAAGGAAGCGTTTTAGACCCTCAAAACCTAAAATGTTGAGGTCATAGGCCTCAAAGAGACGTTCCTCATACCGTACCCTATAGGATGATATTCTTATATATTCTATTATATTTTTGCTTATTCGACGCTTCTCCATTTTACCCCACCTTTCAATGCGTGCATAATCTGCAATTCTATGTTAAATTTAACTGATTACTTGATATTCTACGCGATTGAATTACGCGGGTGTACCTCTCTGCTCGATAATAACCTTAAATAACAATAGTTTATATTCACAAGTGTGTATTGTATTGTTATCAATTACAAGGAGACTTATAGAACAAGTGACGGAGGATAAAAGGGTCTTACTTACAATCTTAATATGGAAATGGCAAAACAGGGAAGAGGGTGGAGTTTAACATGCGAGAGTTCTCACGCGGGTACGCTAGTATTATTTTAATCAATATCGATCCTGCTATAATATCCTCAAGCCTACAAGTTTCACGAATAGTCATCCCTTCCTGTTAATGTTGCCATTTCCAGCTAGATTGCCTTGTTTCCACACTGCTCTACTGATCTTACCCGACGAACTCCTATATTCAACATCCGTCACCATTTCCACCCAACCTATCACTGCATTACGGATCTTACCCGACGACCCTTACGTTCCACATCCGTCACCATTTCCACCCAACCTATCATCCACATCACTTGCTCCATCGCCGCGCTCAGTCTGGTGCAAACAAAGTCTGCCGGCGCGCATCGTCGCGTTACACCTCCGAGCCGCAGTCCAGCTCCAGTGCTCCGAAGGCGGCTTTGTTTAGTAGTGTTAGGTGAGATAATAGCGCTCGACGTTGTTGTTGTTGTTGTTTCTTAGAGAAATAACGTGGATTAATCCGTTTGCCTTTCCTAGAAAGACTGAAATATGTTCCGGAGGTTCAGACTTTGAAATAAACAAAGTTGGCACATTAATTCACAGCTCAATGTATTTTCTCATTACTGTTTTTTCCTAAATTTAAAGTCAACGGAAGCTTAAAATTAAGCTTCTCATCAAAAAAGTTTCACAGTAAATGTAAATCCAGATTTTGAATTTATGCACGGAAACACTATGATAATTCTTTATTAAATGTATCTTATAAGTCCTGTTAAGTAGAAAAAAATAGTACAAATCTATTTATTATTTCTACAATTTCTACAGCAAATTCATGGAAATAATGTATCACTGAGTATTCAACTTACAGGTGAAAGATGGTTATTTTTATCGAGTTACAGAAAAAAAGCAATTCAAATGTCACTACATTTTTTCCCAAAAGTAGAACTTCAATTTGCTACTTTATAAAGCATTGTGGTAAATTGCCCAAATCCAATAATGCATTAAGAGAAAAAATATATTACAAAAAGTATATAAATTACCACAATTTGCGGGAAAATGTTTAATTAGGTCAACATTGTAATGATGATTACAGCAACATCGTGATAATAGGAAGTAACTGAAGCAGTAGCCCATGAAGAATGAAAAGACCTAGAAAAGCAAATATAACCTCCATCACAAAATAACGATATTGGTATTTTGAAATGCAAATGTTTTCATTTCAACTCACAAAAAAGTTAGGGGATATTAATATACTTAATATAGTTGTGTCGTATTTCATTAACGCAATTTTCGTTATGAAATCGTTCAACCACATGGAAATTGAAATGATTACATCCAATATGGTAGCCTACTCATATCACAAATGTGAAGTGGAACATTTATTGCATTCGTTTTGAATAAGGAAATCAACCTACTGAATATCGTGCAGTAATAACTGTGGATCGAGTATGTGGACAAGGTAATATTAGTGCAAGTTATTTTTCAATATTTCATTTATATTTTTTTATTTATTTCCTTTATTTATTTATTTAATGGTTTTCATCGAATTTGAATAACTATTAAATACGAGGCCATCTCTCTATTTTCGCTATGTGCTATGAAATATTAAATATATTGCAGATCTCTTAACTAATATTAATAACACTTAGAGCAAGAAAGTGACAATGATAAATCCCTTTGAAAAATCACGTGCGTGAATCGGAAAATAGAAGAAATTAACTTGGCATTTACGTACTCGTAAATAATAAGAAAGTAATTCCTAAATGTCGGAAGCAGTTGGTGACTGAAGTCACTGAAATTGAATAACAGGTTACACATTTTCAAAAGCGCCTTATTCCTTTTTATGTTGTATTCAAATATATCGTCTGAACGTTTATCCAAACTTTGAAGTGGTTGACACCTAGCCACATTTAGTCAAATGTACGAGTAGATTTATTAACGGGAAATTAAAGTTGTCTGAACATCGTACGTGTTTCGTAGAGCGTACGTTTTCTTCTCATTCCTACAAACTCTAACTTCGATTAAAATTCCTAAAATAGCTATTTCTTGACAGCTCTAACGAACAGGCTCCTAAATGAGTGCCGGTTGTATACAGGAGAACGAAAAAGAGAGCAAAATGAAGACCGTAATTGCAGGGTTGTGCAATTGTTAACTGCCAAGACACATGTAGATACAGAGAAATTAAAGATATAGAACTCTGGTCAGTAACAATTGAAAGAATAAAATCTCAGGCCACAGAAGTTTTTTATTTTCAAATTCTGAAGAAGTTTACTGAAAATGCGAGTTATTACAGAGTTGTGGAAGAAGTGAGACTCAACTTCAAACATTTGCGGAAAAACAAAGAATAGACATTAAAAGAGTGCGATGGGAATTAATGTGATAGCCGACCAAGTTACATGCACATTATAAGAATACTAGAATCTACGTAAATAAAAATGAATCACCGAAACGTATGTAAAAAAAATGGAACAGAAAATTTTCAAAAATCTCTTAATAGGAAAACTGAGTAAGTGAATCAGACAGAAGACTGTGAGAGATCTACAATATATTATCAAATTATTAAAAGAGGGAAATGGAGAGGAGAAAAGGGAGAGGAGAAAAGAGATAAGAAAGAGATAAGAAGATAAATAAGAAGCAGATAAAAGAGAGAGGGGAAAAGGAAAGAGAGGAAAAGTGAGAAAAGTGAAAAAGAGACAGAAAAAGAGAGGGAAGGGGAAAGAAAGTGAATGGAAAATACAAATAATGGGAGAGAGAGAGAGAGAGGTGGGAAGAAAGAAATGGAAAGAGAGAGAATGAAAGAATGAGAGAGAATGAAAGAGAGAGAGCAATAGAGAAAGAAAGGAAGAGAGAGAGGGGGGAAAGAAAGGAGGAGAGAAACTTGGAAGTCAGGGGGAAAGGGGGAGAGGGAGAAAAAGGACAGGCCAGGACGCAGGACAGAAAGGGCCAGGGCAGGACCAGTCGGGACAGGACGAGACGGGATCGGACGGGTCGGGAGGGGCTGGGGAGGGGAGGAGTGGGGTGGATTGCGGCGGGTTGGGACGGAGTGTGGGGGGTGGAATGGGGCGTGGAGGTGGGGCGAGGCGGGATGACGGGGTCGCGCGGTTGAGTGATCGGGTTTGGGGCGATCATCAGCGCTCGTCCATCAAGCAGGCGACGCTCCACTTCAAACACCGCGCGCCCGGAGATGAGCGGCGAGGCCGAGGTGGCGCCGCACAGTGGGGCGAGACGATGCCCCACGCGTTGCGAGCGGCTAACACCCCCCTCTCGGTCCGCCTGCTCTGTTCTCCTTTCCGAAAGGACAAACAGTAAATCGCACGGAGGTTATTCGCCTTACTCAGTAATTAGTGCAATACACCACTCTTTTCCAGTCTTAGATATGTAAATACACTTCCTACAAACGTGACGCAGAATTCCCACATCTATACACGACAACATTTGTAATAATCCGATGCCTTAAGGCAGGTAATTCCCACCAAATTGAATAAGGTGAAGATTAATTCAAGTAAAAACCATTAAACCATTCAAGTAAAAAAACATTTATGTTCAACAAGAAATTCATTTCGAAAGTTTTCATTATTTTTGCATTCTTCTTTTCACATCTAAATGTAAATTTAAAAAATAATTTAATCATTTAATCTATTTAATTATTTATAACTATCAATACCTTTTCGTTACTTGCAATAGCGGCAAATGATAAATTTTACTACTTCACACACAAGAAATTTAGAAATTACAGATATAGTCACGAAATTTGAATACATTTCGATTACATTTTGCAGTACCCTCTATTATGTATGACACACCTTAAAAATCCTGTGACTGAAAACCCTCTTCAGAAAAATAAAACTTTGAATAATAAAAATTAAATAACAATGTAAATAATAAGTGAATAATAATAAAATAAACTTTGAGAAATAAAATTTGAACACTTTATAATTGTCCATCACATTGCATCTATCAGTTTGAATGTTCAAATTTACATATTAAGTTCTTGATTAGTAACCTTCAAAACACAACTATAAGACTTTTCTTGTAAACATAACAATTTTAAATAAAACTGTTCGTCCCATATTTAATGTTTTAGTTTTTAGCAAATTTGTTAGCAGCCAACCAGAACACCCATTTGTACGAATTTCATTAAATCAACTAAATAATAATTCGTCTTGATCACTTTTCACTTTCTCGCATCTACTTCGTGAGATGTACATTGAGTGTAATGTTGCAGAAACCTGCCATTTCAACAGAGGAACACGTATTGTGGGTCCTTCATATTGAAAAAAATTTAATTGTTTTAAAACGTCCCTCTGTGAACATTAGCACCAAAATCATACACAAGAATGTTACCAAAATTGATTTTTGTCGATTGATCAGGATTATGTCGAGGACCTTCGAATTTAAAAACGTATATTTTAATTTTTAAAGATACTTTGCAAGAAGCCTTTAGAACATTCCTATTAGGTTACGAGGTGTTTTTTAATTTTTTAAAAGTAATGTGTAAAGTGTTTGTAAGATAGAGACCCGGAGAGATGTCTCAGTGAATCAACTGATGTCACTGCAGTGCCTCTGACCGGGAGATTCTACGTTTGAGTCCCGACAGTGGCAAGATTTCCGGCACTAGCTTGTCAGCTAGGTCGAATTCAGTCGCTATCTGGAGGAGAATTCTCGAGGCCCGCTGCTCAGATCGGCGGTTTTCCGTTGTTCTCCCATCAACATCAAGTGAATGCCGGAGCAGTACTCTAACAAACGGGCCACGGACCGCACGCGATCTTTCCTTCCTCTTCCTTGTCCTATCCTCTCCCTTAACACACACACACACACACACACACACACACACACTTACATTAACATGCAATACATTACCATATATGCCGGGAGACCGGTAGTGAGCTTAGAGCTTGTCCCGGGGGGGGGGTCCTGATTGAGTGGGAAACCCCGCTAGTCGATGGTATGTCGGCGCCGGATCTCTCCATCCAGCGGAGGAAGATCACAACCACTTCTAGAGGGGGGAAACATGAACTACACTTACGGGACTAATGACCTCCGTAGTTGACGAGTCCGGAATCACTAACAACCAACCAACCAACCGATTAAGATAGTAGTTGCATAAACTGTCACGTAACCGTTACCAATAATACGATGTGTACCGTTACCAATAATACGTATGTGCTGATGTAGGTCCCATCTTTTTCGGTTTGCGGCCACTGTGCGCCGCGATGGTCGCGGGCCTTGCTCATCGTTGAGCGGCGTTTACGCGCGGGGCTCTGCGCAGAGCAGGGCTGAGCGATGCAGAGCGCGCTCTCGCTTTCGCCGCGACAGAAACCGCCACAAAAGAGAAGTCATATTGCGCCCCAAAGATGAATGCGTCTGCGCATTAGGACGAGGTCATCTGGAAAATGGAACCGAGGGAAATTTTTTAATTAAACCTGCACTAACGGAGCCATTTATATGCTCGACGTCTCCGAAAAGGGGCGAGCTCGCGCGGCTGATTGGAACTTCTGTGCACGCTTTATGTGGGTCCGGAAAAAGCTGTTCTTTAAAGAGATCCCTGCTAGAAAACGAATCACGGATCGTGGTAGTTGTGTACGACTAACTGCGAAATTTTCGAGTGAATTAAAGATATGAACGTAACAGAAGAGGTACTGAAATCAATACGAGACGACTCTGGTTTGTAACTCTAAAATTTAGGAACAACTGGAATTATACAGGTAGTTAATGACGCACTTCCTGTATTTCATATGCTGCATTAATTGTTTTTGTAATAGTGTCATTTGTTGCAGTAGTGTTGATATTTTGTTGTTTCGAGTTTAATCGCTAGCAAGGCAATGACGACAGTAATCACCACTCCAAACACGTATACGACCGTATTAGAGTAATATCCTACTAAACACTTTAAGAAAACATGTTCCACAGTGCAGCGATCACGCTAGCCAGCTTTTGTTTGTAATTAATCGCGAATCGAACATCCAATACGTGAAAGATGAGTGGCTGAATCTCCCATTATCCGGCAGACTGCATTCAAATCACTCTTGATAAATAGCTGGTTTAATCTATTCATCGGATCACGTTCGTTTCGTTGCGCAGCCAATAGGCCAAAATGGAAAAATGTGCTAAATGGTTCCACGCATATCCCAGATTTGGGTGGCGGTGTGCAGGAAAACACTGCTGACAGCATCAACAATTTATTCCAAGTACTATGTGCTCCTAAAAATAAATGTCTTGTTATAAACACCAGTAGTACCACTAAATAGAAACAAATATAAGATAATGTTAAATTTCAAATTCGGAATCAAATTTCTGAAAATGCTTAATACATGGTTTACGAACACAATTTTTACTTTCTCTCCCGTACTTCGTTAGAAGAGAAAGTATTGTAATAGAGCACCGGAAAATCGTGAATGTTTTAAGGAAAGTTATAATTTGATAATTAAAAGACAATTATCTTATTGCCGGACCCTGAAAACGAACTATTATTACTAGTGAAAGCGAACTAGTGTGCACAGACTTACTCATATTGTTTTCAAATTTTCTCCTTCAAAGAAAGTAGCGTGCCAAGAGAGCGAAAATATTAGTTCCAGTCAGGTAAGAAATTAGATTTGACTTAAAATTCCGAATTGTACACCAAAAGAATATTTCCTGCTTGCAATACATCAGTATATAACATGTCCTGTAACGAGAACGCAGAATAAAACGCAGTATGTTCGTCCAGGAGGAAATAGTATAAGCCAGTCGGCAACACCGTGTGTATCTGCTGTCGGAAGAAGCAGCTACTATCGGGGAAGTCGAGGCAACTGCTAGGGGAGCCACCAACGGCGAGGGCGGCGAGGGCGGCGAGGGCGGCGAGGGCGGCGAGGGCGGCGAGGGCGGCGAGGGCGGCGAGGGCGGCGAGGGCGGCGAGGGCGGCGAGGGCGGCGAGGGTGTGGTCTCCCCGGGGGGCGCAGGCCTGCGTGGAAATTGCGTGGATGTGATTTTACGGAGCGTCCAGGTTACAAATAAAAGAAACGCCCACGGCAGTCGCGCGAACGGGGACTCATTGCCCTCACCACTTCCTCGCGCTCCCCTCGCCTTGGCCCGCGCCCCCTCCTACCCAGAGACTACAATTCCCTCTATCGTTACTGCCTCAGCAACCATACGCTCTCCGCCCACCCGATACAACTCCCCAGGACCCAAGCCTCACCCCTCATCGCCCCCCCTGTACTATCAACTTTACTATCTCCGGTGCAACCGCCATAGCTTGTCCCTCACCTACCACTCATCTCCCTTCCGACTCCTCAATTTCACGCTTCCCACCCTCTTCTTCCGGTCTTCACACCTTTCCTCCAGCCCTAACTCCCGTCGCTGCCCCAGGCATCCTTTGCCCGTCAGTTTTGCATCTTCCGGCCCTGCAGTTACATAAACCTTGTAACATTAGGTGGTCCGTATCCGTTCCTACTGCTGCATATTCTATCGCTTTTCCCTCCAGAACTGTCGCATCACCCTCGCTAGTGTGTGATGCTTCCATCCTCTGACTGCTTCCCTTTGCACCTCGCTATCGCCGCATCCTCCTTCTCGCAATAGCAACCCCTTCGGCGCCGGCCCAACTCGGCGCTCCATCAATTACTGTGTGGACTCGGGGGGAACAGCGGTGCACAACACGGGAGGGGAGGCGGAGAGGGGAGAGAGGAAAGAGCGAGGGGATTCGTGGGGCGGAGTGAGGGTGAGCGAGAATGAGCACGAGGAGTTAGGGTGAGGAGGATGAGTTAGGATGAAGAGGGTTCGATAGGATGTGCAAATTGAGTTAGGATGAGGATGGTAAGTTAGGATGAGCAGGTTGAGTTAGTATGAAGAGTTTAGGTTAGTATGAATGTGATTTAGGATAAGAAGGAAGAGACCAGATGATGAGGATAAGTTAGGATGAGCAGGTGAGTAAGGATGAAGAGGGTGGGTCTGAATGAGAAGGGTGAGTTAGGATGAATGAGGGGAAATGATGCTGAGTGAGGCTGAACAAATGTCTAAAAAAACATAACGAAACTGGAAGACGCTGAGTGAAGACCAATGAAGTATGGCGAAGACGATTGAAGCTGGGTGAAGATGAATGAATCTGGGTGAATATGAGTGAAGCTGGGTGAAGCTGAGTGAAGATGGTAAAGCTGAATGAAGATGTATGAAGCTGGGTGAAGATGGGTGAACCTGAGTGAAGCCGGGTGAAGCTGGGCGAAGAGTGAAGCCGGGTGAAGCTGGGTGAAGAGTGAAGCCGAGTGAAGCTGGGTGAAGAGTGAAGCTGGGTGAAGTTGGATAAAACTGAGTAAAAATTAGTGAAGCTAGTTGAATGTAAGTGAATCTGAAAAAATCTGAACGCGAGGGAAGGAGGCGCTGCAGAACGGGACAGTGTATAGTGGTGGCCCTGGCTGGGACGTGTGGGACGCAGGAGTGGATGGCTGCGGGTGGCGGCGGGGGGGGGGGTAGAGGGGCGTTACGGCGGGTAGTGCCGGAGGGAGGCGCGGAGCGTATCGCAGCGCCCTAGGGTGCGAACGCGCCGCCACCCTAAAGGGCAGCTCTCCCCGCGTCGCCGCAGCGCCCCAGGCGCGGCATTTGCGCTAACGCAACCAGATACGCCAATTTCAGGCCGCTTTAAACAACAAAAGCGCACCCCGATTCCTCCTCTCGGGAGGTTAATGGCAGGACAAATGTCTGCTGTGCCATTTGGATTACGGTTTCTATAGAAGTCCTGATTGCTACGGTCGCGAAGGGTGAATATTATAACAGCAATTGTATTTGTGAGGTGGAATGTGGGAGAGTCAAGTAATGTGAATGTGAGACCCTGAAGGGGAATGTCGTTTCCAGGCGAAATGGACATTTGATACGCAATTGGAAAGTGTTGAAAATCCTACATCTCCATTTAACATTTTAAGATACGCATCACCAAGGAGGTTTTCAGTGTATTCTTCAGGTAGCCTACTTTAAACAAAAATCTAAACTGAATACAGATGCTAAACTAATGTCTGCATGCTAAAGAATTATTTAATTATAATATTTCGACTGAAAATCACAATATTTACTATTATTAATATTATTATATTATACTATTATAATACTATTTTCACTGAAAATCACACAACAAAAGAATACTTCTACAATTTCTTATTTTTATTTTGTTACGTTTATCACAATCCATATCCAACTGGGCTTCGTTTTCAAGAATATCAACTCAAAAAAAATATTTCTGTGAAAATTTCGTTGTCAAGATAACTTTCTCAATGTAGTCTGAAAGTGTCAGATGGTATAAATTGCATCGATAAACTAGTGGGGCTGCAAAAGCACATACTTTCTCGCATTATTTCTAACTGCTCCGCTTTATTACACTACTACATAAACCTGCAAAAGTGTTTTCAACCAGCAATTTTTTTCCGCTCCGATTCCAGAATTCAGAATCACAGAGGTAACTTGCCGTCACTCATACCACTACTTCACAGAAGCATCGTATGTTGGCCGTACGTCGGCCGATGCTTCGGCAGACGCATCAAAACGAAAATGCTTGCTTCATGTAAAAAAACACTCAAAAATCAAAATATCTGTTTGAAACTCCCAAAGCCTCGAGTTCGTTCAGATCAATCGGGGAATACCAATTTTCGAGAAAATCGGAAATGGTTGAAGTTCTAACGTTGACCTCAGAAGAACGGACGGACATATTGACACATGGACATCTGTCAGAGAGACATACAGACAGACGTACAGACGTTTTGCCGTCCATCAATTTTTTAGCATCAAGGTCCGACAAAATATGGATTCTGGTTAAGCCACAAGTTAAAGGAAATAATTTACTATACATAGTAACATAATTTATCCACTTTTTCAGGGCACGGAAATATGAGTTTTTCCCCTGAGAAACGTTCCGACGCACGATTACATAACTTCCTCCTTTTACGAAAGAAGTGCGAGAAGGTAAAAATGAATATAGTAAAGCTTGCTCAATGTGGAACGTGTATAATGCGGAAATCTTCTAATGTGAACATAAATCGTGGTCCTGCCAATCACACACTCTACAAAATTACATTACATAAAGAGGAATCTTGTCCAATTCGGAAAAAAAATTCTGGTCCCTTGGAGTTCCACTTCGAGCAAGTTTTACTGTACTATAAAATATACACCGATCACATAATCGAAAATTGCTGGATTAATTGAACTTCACTGTTTCATCTGATTCAGGTAAAGGAATAAGTAATCATTGCTCGACACTTGAAAGTAGATTTCCAGCGAAAACGCTGAAGAAAAGGATGTCTCTGCACAATGACTAAACATCACTAACCGAAGTTTCGAATGCATTAGATTAGACGGTAGGACACTAAAAATTCCGTTACACTTTTGGAGTATCTCAATACACGAATAACGGATATGTTCAAGATGATACTTAAGAAATGTAGATTTTATCAATCCAGAAATTTATAATCAATATAATAATAATAATAATAATAATAATAATTATTATTATTATTATTATTGTTTCGTTTTTGTAATTATTATTATTTTAAGATGAAATTACCTGGGTTGATTAATATTCATTATTAATATCACAAAAGATGCCTTATTCATGTACCAAGATAAAGATAACTTTATAAATAGCGAAGCTCAGGTCAAAAGGTCTCTTCTGCCCGACCACACAAATATTTCCATAAATAAAGTTTTATTCAGAAAGGGAGGGCAAAAATTTTACATTAACTAACTAGTGAAAAGCAAAGGGCCTCGGCATGCGCTTTAAGCGACTGAGTAAATCCAGAAAATGCTCAATCACACGGCTTAGGGCCCAACATTAATAATGCAGGAATACTTGTATAAGTAGAAGTAAAAGGGAAGAGAAAAGACGTTGACGAGGAAGGATTATAAAAACACGAAAACGGAGAAATCTAAACGAGAAAGGAGAGAGAGGGAATGGGAAGAAATACGGCTGAAAAAAAGAAGAAATATGCAGAAAGAGTAAGATTATTACTGTTACGATATACATTCAGAATGCTACTTTTGGAACATATTAACACTTTATGTAAATGCAATAACAATTCTAACAACAGAGAAGTACACTCTACTAGTATGTCAAAAGTAAAAGTAATTTAAAATACAATATTTACAGTATTATGAAACATTTAATATTATGAATTCAAACAAGTGTTAAACATCAGTTGTGCTCGTGTGTAAACACAATACTATCTGTAAAACACAATATTATCTGTACAGTTACAGTACTATCTGGTAATTGTAAAATAAGTAACTAGCGTGCCTCCGCGAGAACTCTCGCGTGTTAAACTCCACCATCATCCCGATTTTTCCATTTCCATATTGAGCCTGTAGTATATATTTTTCTTCAAGACCCTGTTATCATGCGTCCCTTGTTCTCCGTGTGCCCTTGTAATTGATAACAATACAATACACCCTTGTCAATATAGACTAGTCTTATTTAACGTTATTTCCGAACAGAGGCACACCCGTGTAATTCTATCACGTATAATATCAAGTAATTAGTTTAATTTCACGTATAGTTGCAGATTCTACAGGCCCTGAGCAGGTGGAGTAGAAACGAGAAGCGTCCAACCAGCAAAAATGTAATAGAATGTTTAAGAAGATGTCATCCTGTAGAATACAGCGTGAGAAACGATTTTTTGAGAAATTTTAGTTTTTACGGCCCTAAGACGTTTAGGAGCTATTTAACGATATAGAATGAAAAATCTGAGCGAGTGTTGCAGATTGGGTTAAACATGAGTATTTAGATGCGTTTTTTAAACAAATTCTTCATAATTTTATTATTATTCGTTTCCTATATCGTTTAATCTACCGAAAGTGTTTCAGTGTCTTAGACCCCCTGGTAGTTTGTTCTAAGCACGGATAACTCTAATGGTCAATGATCTACTGGAATAAGTTGTGTTGTGGTGTGGTACACAAAGCAAAGCTGATTCATGTGCTCGATTTAATTTCGGGGGATTGAAGTTACTTATCAGTCGTGTTGCATGAAAACCTTTCAAACATTTATACAAAATTAGCAAAGAGTGACGTACACGCTCGTTTTATCTTGAATAAGATTGTGTAGTCTGTCAAAAAATCCGACTCATGGTCGTGTTTTTTTACATTAAAATACACCTTGTGCATAAGATCTGCGCTACTTGAAGTTAATATTCTAATTTAAATGTCATGTAGGTCATAAGAAGGGCTCTACAGACAAAATGTGGTTTAATGGATTATTTAATGAGAGTTTCACGTTTCATTGATGCGAAGTATTCGTACGCGATTCAGCTCATGTATTGAGTCAGATCTTTGAATTATTCAATCTACTTGTGAGTTTCAGCAAGTTCTTTGGTAAAACACGTAGATTCTTGACTTCGGAAAATGGTATAACGGTAAATCGTAAACCAAGGTTTCCGCAGAAGAGAATATTAGATTTATTCACAGATATTTTCGAAATAGCAAGCATATTCTGTGAGGTATTTGGACTTAATTGTAAATATAATGACGCTGCTCAGTTTTTTAAGGTTAACACATGTACGTTTATTTAAGTAAGGGGCAAGAAATGAGACGGGTGACCACTATGGTATATCTGAAAATCATACGAATACATTTATGATTGCAATATTTGAGTGCATTTTCTATGTCATTTACGTAAATTAATAAAGCCATTGACTTTCATCCAATACACAGCTATTACGGTTGAATATTTTATAAGTAATTAGCAGATAGTGATGCTTTTTACGTAGCCGCAACGAATTGCGAGAATGTACATGCTGATGTAGTACCACTAATTTAGTTTTGTAAGCAGGATGTCAAGATTTGCTTTATCGAATGCTCAGCTGTAATCCAGAAGAATTAAGACTTACTGTATTGTTGCGATCTATTGCCGATCTTGGTTTATTAAAATATTTAATAGTGGGGTTCCAGCATTCCTGCCTTAAGATTTATTTCAAAATAAAAAATCAAACTAAAATATGTAAAGTATGTTTGAATTTTCAATTCAAGCATGCTGTTGTTTGTAACTTTAACAGTTTCATAGGATATTTATTCACTGATTCAATAGGATTATTGATTTATAAGTCATTAAAAATAGTTACCGAAATGGTTGTTCAATGGTCAGTTAACTGCAAAGAAAGACTCTCTTAGGCGTTTATATCAGCTCTTGAAATAGTCTGCGTAAGCGTTTTTCGTAAGTTTGTACTCATAAGTGACTAAAGTTAGCCTAATGATTTTCATGTGAAGGAGACTTGAAACAGTAGAATGAAATTAGAAAAAATCAAGACCTTTTAAAATATTTTTCCCTTCTTAAGAACGATGCATTAGCGAAGTGGCTAACGAATAGTTAAGCAGATGATATTTATTAAATGAAGTGAATGACGCTAAAGTAATGGAGGATCGAAATAAAAGGAAAGCAAGGGAATCTACCCTCCGAAACTTTCTGCAATCTCGCTTAGTCCACCACAAAATCCACAACTACTGACCGGAATTTAAAGCCCTGTGCCCAAAGGTGACCTCTGCGGGTCGGCCCCCGAGGTCGTGTTGGTCCAACAGGCGTTCTTGCCCCTGAGTGTGCGTCGTCGTCGTCTTCGTCGTCTTTTGCTGCGTGGGCCAATTCTGGGAAGTAAGCGGAGCGGCTGTCGTGCCGTCCCCGTCCTCTCCCCCCGCCCCCTCCCCACCGCCCGAGGGAGCGGCCCAGGGACGGGGAGGACGCTCGAATTTCAAAGGAGGGGCAGGCCGCCCTCAGGAAGTCTGCGGACGAACGCGCGGCCGACGGTCGGAGGCAGAGAAATGGGCGTGGCACGCAGAGAAGTGAAAATGCTGCCGCGAAAAAAGTTAGAGCCAGAGTTCAAGTGCAATAGGATGAAGTTCAAGATACAAAACGAGCGATGAGAAAACATTTCGCTGTCTGTGGGAAATCGGAAGAATATAAAAAAAATGTAGTGCTTTATACTCCGATTTAAACACAGTGGCATGTCAAGGTCAAGAGAAGGACGGAGAGGGGGACACTATAGTTCAATCGGGTGCATCGTTACGACTTTAAGTTTTGGTATTGGAACTTCCGATTGGATGACCCCCTGTCTTTCCCCTCATGACCTTCAAGTGCCACTATGTTTAAATCGGAGAATAGCTGTGACTGAACTAAAGGTGAATCAAATCTGGAGAATATTTGTAAAGACGGAATCAAGTTGCGGAAAGGAATTAAATACAATTCAGTATTGAGGGACACAAAAGAGACTTACTGGAAAAGGAAAAAAATCTCTAACAAGGAAAATATGCTGCAAAGTTTGAAAGACAAGAACGAAAATGAAGTTATAATCCCGGTAATTTTATCACCGGAAGAGGATGAAAGTTTTTAACAATATGTCGTGTTTACTTCTCAAAATCCCGCAATAATATTCTGAAAATTAATGCTCTTTAAAACCCCTTCAAAGGACAAATGGCTACGTAGTTCTGTTTCCCTGATCGAAATGTACATCACGTCATTCCCAACAATCAAGCAATTTGTCTTGTCAAATCGATTGATACGCTTTAAAAATTAACTTCATTATTTCTGTATCGATCCACAATTTCAGGAAAAAGGCATCTAATATAACAGCCCTTTCCTTAGGCGAGATACCTTATGAATATTCAATTACATGTTCCGCTATCAGAAACTAATTAGGAAAGGGTTAATCTGAAGCAGAAATTAGTGAGTATAATAAAATGTCACGCGGGTTGGATGATTTATTCTGAACATGTAGTTAAAACACTGTTCGAAGTAAGTACGTTCCTCATATCTAGAAATATTATCATATAAATATAAGCAAAACACACAAACTACAATTTCTAGATTACCATTTTTGAGGTAACTGCAAACATGAGTTCTTTAAACAGCAGCACACAGTGAATTCCGCACAAATTACACATATAAACGTTCTTAAACTCGAACATTTAGTAAGATAAAATTAACAGTTGCCTTAGAATTGAAAAGGGCAGCGAACTAGCATCCCGCGCTGCGGTCCTCGGGTTCGATTCCCGGTCGAGGCAATAATATAGATGTAGCTTTCCTTTAAGATCGTCCCAGTTTCTATAGCTGTGTAGGGAAGAAAAACGAAAGAAAGGAGGAGGATCTTGCTAGTTACAGTGAAGAGAATACGTCATGTTTGCCTCATGTCGCTCTTACCCCCAATCATGGAAATTTAACTAGGCCCAGGCAAAGGAGATAACGGTAGCTAGCCGGCGAAGTCGGACTACCGACCCAAGAACGTCAAATATTTTGTCAAACAAAGTTGGCACATCTACGTGTTTTTTCACCAACAGTGTTTGTGTGTGTTAATATTGCTGCACAACAAAACGAATGCAACCCGCAACACTCAGCAGCATTTTTGTATATCTTCATCGTTAAACAACTCCTAAACGAAGCGTTCTAGGTAATTAAAAACTAAAATGTGAGACCAAAGGCCTCAAAGAAATGTTTTCCACACTGTAATCTTCAGAATGAGATATTCTTGAACATTCTATTACATTTTTGCTGGTCCGGCGCTTCTCAATATTACCCAATCTGCAACTAAATATGAATGAGGCGGACAGAGAGAGAGAGAGAGAGAGAGAGAGAGAGAGAGAGAGGGCCAGACAGACACACAGAGAGGGTCAGACACACTGGGACAGAGAGAGAAACAGAGACGGTGAGAAAGACGGAGAGAGAGAAAGGAGGAAGAAAGAGATATAGGAAGATGAAGGGTAGAAGCACGTCTTTCGGATTCCTCTAGTTGTTTCAAATTGAACCAGTCTGTGAAGTGAAAAGGCCCAACAGAAATACAGAAAAGGGACTACGACACAATGTACACATTCCACCAATCGACAAAGGATGTCAAAAGAAGCAATACATTTTAATTTTCAAATTTTCGATGCTTTCTGGGCATGAAACGTAACGGATTACTGATTTGGTTCACCATAGGGTTAGTTAAGTATTATGTGTCATTTCTCTTTTTTTAATCATCAGAACTCCGCCAGGAGGAACCCTACGAAATAAGAAGTCAATGAAAATCATTTTGTTTCTTTGCAACGCACGGTGCAGTCATCAATTGGTATAAGCGTAATATTTCTCTCCAGATAGGAAGGAAAAAAACTAGAAGCCAGGCAAAAATCTTAATTCACAAGGACATTATATTTTCTTAAATGTATCATCAGAAATTCTAGTAATGATAAAAAGGAATGTAATTTACATTTACGAAAAAGATGTATCAATAGCGTATAAAAAAAAGATAACGAAATGAAAAATTCTCAACAATATAAAATACCAAATATTTACAGGACAAACACGTAATATCCATCACGACTAATTTGATTTTCATGATTTACGAGCACGATACGACGTGAAACGGCACGTAGATCTCTGACATCATTGCAGGAAAGAAGCAAACCCTTTTAAAAACACGCTCGGATTTCGAGATACGCTGTCGCGCCGCGCCGCGGCGCGCGGGAGCCAGAGAGGGCAGGCTGCGCGAGATAGCAAGCGGTGCTTCACGCCCGGTGAAGGCGACGACGCGCAAACAAAAAAGCTGCGAGCACCCGAGAAGCCTCTCGGCGCGAAAGGACGCGGCGGGTGGCGGCGGGGGAGGTTGAACCAGGCGGCCGTGGGGGAAGGAGGCGGCGGGCTGGGGAGAGACTCGCAGTGCGCTAAGACGGCCTACTACAGGAACAAGGAACGCGAAGGAAGAATGAGAAAGAGGTGGTGACGAAAGTTGAAGTAAAAAGGGCAAGAAGATGATATCGAAAAAAAATATAAGAAAAACGAATGAAAATGAGAGAGAGAGAGAGAGAGAGAGAGAGAGAGAGAGAGAGAGAGAGAGAGAGACAGAGAGAAATGTATGAAAAAACGTGAAAGGGACCTCAGGAAGCATTATTGAGAAATAATGAGATGATAAGAAAAAGATTAAGAAATCCAATTAGGAGAAGGGCAGGATAAGAGCTAGCGGAGGTGAGAGCGGAAGAGGAGATAGAAGAAAAAGGTACTGTGAAAGAAAGTCGATAAAAAAAGAGACAAAATCTCCGAAGAACTAAAGAGACGAAGGCGATCGCAAGAATAGATAATACGTGAAAATCGAAAGTGAGAGTGTCAAGCCGAGATTGAGGAAAATCAGGAAAAATAATGACTTGACAAGGAATTTTTTTAGAAATCCAATTAGAGGATGAGGCAAGAGAGTAATAGGAAAGGGTGTAACAAGACAGGGAGGCGGTAAAAAATCTAAAAAATCAAAGATGATGGTTGCCAGAAAATGAGAGCAAAAATCAAAAAGGAACAAGGAAGAATAAAATCTCGTTTCATCGCGTCAGGAAGAGTTATTGAGTAATAATGATTCACAAAGGTAAGAAGAAGATACTATCTATAATTAGGGAAAGAGGCAATAAGGGGTGAAACTACGCGCCAGAGGAAGTGAAAAGTTACGATATTTTGTTGCTCATTGCAGACTTATCGGCAATGAGCGACAAAAGGACGCAAATCCGTCAATGAGTGCGAAAATATTGTTAAAATCGAGGATAATGAAATAATTGCAAAGAGAATTTGAAAGTATTGAATGCAGCGAAGAACAAATATATATGAAGCAAATTTTCAATTTGATATATATATATATATATATATACATATGAGTCTTTATGAAAACTAACAAAACACGAAGGTTTTATCCAAGATTGGGAAGGAAAATGAACTTTAAACCACAAGAATCCTTCTTACGTGACAAAAAAAATAGGAATTGACTCCTTATTTGGCGCTCAATCGAAAATGTTCAAGGAATGTCAGTTGTATAATGACGCCAAAACAAAGCAACGAAAAAATGGTACTTAGTAGTTCTGTAGTAGGCAAGAAATAAACGAATAGTTCTTGTCAAACCCCGTAAGATCAACACAATGAAACAAAAAATGCGAGTGGACTAAGACGAAGGTCAGCCAGGAATAATGCAAAATAATGCAAAAACGTGGATACTGGAATTTCCACCGTTTATTTTGAGTTCAGAGCCACCAACGTTCTTTTTTCTCCCAAAGCGACAGTCAGTTTATGCCAACACCGTCTTCTTGCTCTACTTTTCTTTATTTTATTCTAGCACGCTGTCGCTTTCCAACGTCCTCTCTCAGCTGAGCGTTTGCCTCTGTGTCTCGCTCTGCCACGCCCCCCGCCCTAGCGGAGGGCTGCACCGCTCGGATCACACCCCTCTCTCCCCAGCCGCTCCCCCCTCCCCCCTCCACGCTCGAGGGGCGCATCTCCGCCGGCGCGACGAAGAAGGTCGGTGGCCTGGGCGCCGCCGCAGCCACATTAATCCCAGGCACTCTCGCGGCCGACCGGGAGAATTGGCTCAGTGCATCAACTGATGTCACTACAGTACCTCTTGCCCGGGAGGTCCTCGGTTCCAGACCAGACGCCGGTAGGATTTTCGGCACTAGCTTGTCAGCTAGGTCGAATTCAGTCGCTGTCTGAAGGAGAATTCTAGCGGCCGACTGCTCTGATCGGTAGTTTTCCATGGGATCTCCCATCAGCACCAGGCAAAAGCCGGAGGAGTACCCTAAAAATGGCCTACAGACCACGTGCGATCTTTCCTGCCTCTTCGTTTTCCTACCCACAAACCTTACTAAAACCTTACTACTCAAAACTTACACTTATGTGCACTACACTACCTCACATGCCGGGAGATCGGTCAAGGGTTCAGAGCATGTCCCGGTTGGGGCGGTGCCCCGCTGGTGGGAGATACCTAGTTGGGGAAAACCCCGCTGGTCGATGGTAGGTCGGCGCGGGATTTTGCCATACAACGGAGAAAGATCATCGCCACTCCCAATGAAAAAATATGCACTTACGGGACTAATGACCTTAGTTGTTGACACGCTCGGAATCATTAACAATCAACCATCAATCAATCAGCTTGCCGCCGCACTGTCGCAGTTCGTCATTCGGCGACCCCCACTCCTCACAACGTGCAACGCCAGTCCACTCAGCCGCAGACTCCCCCACCACCAACGCGCTCTCTGCCTCCTGCACTCTTCAAGCTGTCCGGCCACCGGTCAATTGCCCCCTCAATTCTTCTTCCGGCCTGCTCAACCCCGCCCCACACTGCTCCGCCGCCCTCATAAGTACACTGCCCCACCAACGCTCCGATTCGCCCGCTACCCCGCACTCCGTGCCTTTGCTGTCGTTCAACCATGGCTGATCTTTCGCCGACCCCTCCACCACCTCGTTCCCACCTTGCTCGCCTTTCTTGTTTTTGGACACCCTCTTGTACACAATCCCACATGACTACCGGCTTTAACGGCTCCTCCCCCTCATCCCCGCCTTGCATGTTCTTCAATTTCATCGCTCTTCCTGCTTCTTTGCCTCGCCGCTTTGCCTGCTCATCCTCATCCTCTCCGACTTCCCTCTTCCTTCTCGTCTTCTCCGCTTCTTCACCCCATCCACTCAATTATTCTTGTCCTCTACTTTGCCTATACTTCTTCCTCGTCTTTTCTCCGCCTCCATCTCGCTTTCCGTACTCCGCCTCAGCGCCAAATCTATTTTTACTTGTTCTGCGTTCTTCCACTCGTCGTACCGTGCTCCATCTCTCCATCTTCGCTCCCCTCCATCTCTCCAACTCCGCTCCGCTCCATCTCTCCACCTCCGCTCCGCTCCATCTCTCCAACTCCGGTCCGCTCCATCTCTCCAACTCCGGTCCGCTCCATCTCTCCAACTCCGGTCCGCTCCATCTCTCCAACTCCGGTCCGCTCCATCTCTCCAACTCCGGTCCGCTCCATCTCTCCAACTCCGGTCCGCTCCATCTTTCCAACACCGCTCCGCTCCATCTCTCCAACTCGGGTCCGCTCCATCTCTCCAACTCCAGTCCGCTCCATCTTTCCAATTACGCTCCGCTCCATCTCTTTTCAACTCCGCTCTCCGCCTTGCGCTGGAGCCACAGTGGAATTTAATTCCTCGGCGCAGGTAAGAGAATATTCCCTCCGGGCAGCACGAATTAAACAGCGCCACTGGCGCGTGGAGAATTACTCTTTGCTTTTTGTCTCCAGAATGCGATATACGACCCAGCGCGCTGGACAATAGTTGCAGTGAGGGAATGGAAATAACATGAATGAGTTCGTAATGCTTGTTTTTGAACAAACCACAGTCAGTTCTCTTTCACTTGCCTAATATTATGAACGCTAGCGCAGAAAACTCATTAAAAGACTTCATTTTGCTAACATTGCGGATGTTTGCTTTCGTTTTCACATTGTTTTCGTAAATATTATTCTCTATTATCTCAATGAACAAGGATAGGCATAGTTAGAAATAAACTTTGTTCTGGAAAATGAGACAGTGCGAGGAGTCGTTAGGTAAAACGATTGGTGTAGAAATGAGCAACTATGGCTATTCAAACAGCAATTGATCAAACGATAATGAGAGGATATAGAACCATCTTCAAAAATCCTTTCATTCAACGTGTTATAAATTTGTTAATTAGAAGTGACCAGAAGTTGCCGATGTTTAACAACTCCTTGATGCAAGCAAACTGCATTTCATACTACTTGTTTGAATGAGATTTCTTGAGGGTCTTGTCACCTCTCATTCTACCACGTACTTCATACTTGCTACTCATTATTCCATATTCTGACAATAAATCATTATTTAATAGCGATCAACATGGATTTGGGGTGACAACAGTCATGTTAACATTATTTGTCTGCAGAGCAACTGCTATTGTTTCTCTCTTCGCAATTCACTCCGACAAGAGACTTCTCTTCCGATCGGAACACATCGCCGCTCTTCGCATTCCAAACTGGCGACGTGGTAGTAAAGCTGAGCGGCGGCATTCCGAGGGAAGGAAAGAGTACTACGCGTGGCGCGGGGGGCGGAGGGGCGGAGGGGTCTGTGAGAGGTAGCAGAGACGGCGAGAACGCCAAGAGCCACTGCAAGCGACGGAGGGGACACGCGGTGGTTTGATTGATTTTTTCGTGTTTCCGGGCGCATCAACAGCTTTGGTCATTAGTCCCGTTAGTGTAGTGCATGTTTTCTCTCAGGAGATGGTGGGGATCTTCTCCCGCTGGATGGCGAGATCCGGCACCGACCTACCGTCGGCTAGTGGGGTTTCCCCCTAACCAGGACTCTCTCATCAGCGGGGCACCCCCCCCAGCGGGGCACCCCCCCAGCGGGGCACCCCCCCAGCGGGGCACCCCCCCAGCGGGGCACCCCTCCCAGCGGGGCACCCCCCCCAGCGGGGCACCCCCCCAGCGGGGCACCCCCCCAGCGGGGCACCCCCCCAGCGGGGCACCCCCCCCAGCCGGGACAAGCTCTAAGTTCCCGACTTCTCTCCCTGAATATGTGGTAGTGTAGTGCATGTTAGTGTAAGTGTGTGTGTGTAGGGGGAGAGGAGAGGACAAGGAAGAGGAAGGAAAAGATCGCGCGCGGTCCGTGGCCCGTTTGGTAGGGTACTGCTCCGGCATTCGCCTGGTGTAGATCGGAGAAACCACGGAAACCAATCAGAGCAGTCGGCCGCTAGAATTATCCTTCAGACAGCGACTGAATTCGACCTAGCAGGAAAGCTAGTGTCGAAAATCCTGCCACCGTCAGGACTCGAACCTAGGACCTCCCGGTCAGAGGCGCTGCAGTGACATCGGTTAGTTGATGCACTGAGCTAACGCTCCCGGTGCGGTGGTTTGAAAGACGCAACGATCGGACAAAGGTGATTTTTTAAACTCTTAAATTAATAAATGCAAACACATCTGGAAAGAAAAAGAGACCAGTACTGCATGTAACTCATTACAATTTTTTGACTCCCATTTTTGGCCATTGTTGTGAAGGCTCGCGAAGTTCACAAATGTTTAAGAAACCAAATGGTCAAAAATTTATCTCATTTTGGGATCCACATCACAACAGTTACTGTTAATGATAGCAGTTTCCTTTTTATCTAATTATCAATATTTCTCATTAAATTTAAATATTTCTTACAAGGACCACTTTAAGTATTTTCATATTTCCGTGATGGTAGCAGAAATCTTAAGGTAATCCTTAATGATATCCAGGGATACTCAACCACAACAATAACAATATATAATACTTTTATTGCATGCCCAAAGTTAACTTCCGGGAAAACAATTTCCCATCCTTAGTGGGTCTCTAACAAACTACAACAAAACTTCACTTTGGGCATGCAATAAAAATATTATATATTGTTGTTGTTGTGGTTGATTATCCCTTTATATCATTTTGATATTTGTTTGAAAAATTCAAACAAGTCAGCTAGGAACTGTACATTAATTCTACGATTCTTGATCCGTTTAGAAATGTGAGTAAATATGTACATCTCTTCCAACTCGTACTCGTATTAGAATAAAGGAGGCAATACTCACGTGAAGTTTTCACGTTAATCTTCCTCCAATTAAATAGCTTCAAATTTATGTCAATGCAACATTCAAGGTAAGGGTTCTCAAGTAAGAATATCGTGCGGGGAAGACTGCATGGTTGGTCGCGCATGGTTAAGATCCTTCTCTTTCATCTAACTGTGATTTTACCGGAGACCGACCAGAGAAGCTGGCTCAATCACCTTTCTGCGAATTTTCGTCGTGTATTCATTATTCAGCTCTGACTCGGATATTTATTTAATGTCAAAAACTCGCTGTAGTCGGAATTCGAACTTAGGGCTTCCCAGTCTTGAATTCTGTACGTGTAAACTTCTTGTTACTCGAAAAAAAGTTTGGTTAGAGAATGCGAGTCGCAAATATGTATTAAAGCAAATGAGTAAATGAAACACATGTAAAAATGTACCATTGTGGCGATTCCAAATCCTAATCAATAAGAAGTCGGTTTTCTATTAACTGAGCTAAAATCTCTCCAATTTTTCTGGCTTCGCTCATGCATTTGTAAGCCGTTGTGCTTTGCGATTAGTATCAAGCATCGCTGAGTCCATCCAAAGGAATATTTCCCTTTATGCATATGTTTCATCTGTTTATCAAAAATCTCCTTCAGGTTATTCGTTCGACGGCGGAAGAATCGGAGGCGGAAGAGGCGATGGCGGTGACGGTGGCGAGGGCGGCAGTGGCGGTGGCGAGGGCGGCGGCGGCCAGGGCGACGGCGGAGAGGGTGGCGATGGCGGCGGCGAGGGCGACAGTGGCGGCGAGGGTGGCATGGGCAGCGGCTATGGCAGCGAGGACGGTGGCGACGGCGGCGGTGGCGGTGGCGGCGGAGAGGAAGGCGGCGGCGTGGGCGGCGGCGTGGGCGGCGGCGTGGGCGGCGGCGTGGGCGGCGGCGTGGGCGGAGGCGGATGCGTGGTCGGATGTGTGGGCGGAGGCGTGGGCGGAGGTGTGGGCGGAGGCGTGGGCGGAGGCGTTGGCGGAGGCGTGGCAACGAGGGCGAAGATGGTGGCAGCGAGTGTACCGGCGGCGGTGGTGGCGTCGAGGGAGGCGGCGGCGGTAGTGGCGGCGGCGGTGAGGGCGAAGGCGGTGGCAGTGGCTTGCGAGAGCGTCGGCGGCGGTGGCTGCGGCAGCGAGGGCGGCGGTGGCGGTGGCAGCCATGATGGCGGTGGCCGCAGTGAGGGCGGCGGCGGCTGTCGCGGAGGGAGACGGCGGCGAGGGCGAGGGATTTGGAGGCGGCA